>WSYQ01000589.1:0-27427 GCA_011426435.1 Lysiphlebus fabarum
ACGATCTAAAAATGAATTTTGTTTAATGGATAATTCAGATGCTGGTGACTATAAAGTACATATTTTAGAAGCTACACTTATAATACGACGTGCGAAACTTAATCCGAGTGTACTTGTGGAGCATGCAAAAGCATTAACAAAAACAACCGCAAAATATCCGTTAACTAGAGTAGAAGTAAAAAGTTTTATTTTAGCACAAGGTATATTATCAAATACTCTTGACAATATTATATTGGGTAATTTACCTAAAAGAATTGTAGTTGGTTTTGTGGACAATAAATCATTCAATGGACATAGAAAAATGAATCCATTTAATTTTCAACATTTTAATTTAAATTTTTTGGCTTTATATATTGATGGAAATCAAGTAGGAGGTAAAGCATTGTCACCAAGTTTTACTGGAAATATTCATGATGCCGAAGCTTATCATACATTATTTTCCGGTACTGGGATACATTTTGCTGATCATGGGATGAAAATTTCTCGTACTAGTTTTAATAAAGGTTATACTTTATTTGTATATAATTTAACACCAGATCTTTCAGCTAATAATAGTATGAACTGGAATTTAATAGAAAATGGAAGTTTAAGAATTGAGTTACGTTTTAGTCAGGCGCTTGCGCAGACAATAAATTGTATTGTATACGCAGAATTTGACAATATTATTGAAATTGATAGTACACGCCAGGTGTTATTAGATTATAGTAATTAAGGAGGGATATACTTATATATAAACAGGTACTTTTGATATTTTAGTACAGTCGTAAATATGACAGAAGTTTTAATTATTGATATTCAATGTCTTGTTGGTTCAAGAAATGAATTTTACCCAAAAGAAATTTCTGTCTTGGCATTACATAATAATTTTATTAATCATTATATAATTGGACCACCTTGCAAGTATAGTAAGCTTGAGAAAGGGGCACGTCGACAAAATAGTTGGTTAACAAAAAATTATCATAAAATCGAGTGGGATAGATCAGAAGTACCTTACAAAAATTTAGATTCATTAATTGAAAATATTGGAGAACTTGGAAAAAGTATTTACGTCAGAGGAGAAGATAAACGTATGTTTTTACAACAATACTTGAGAGAACACACCATTATTAATTTAGAAAATATATCACCACGCTTTGCTTTATTACCAGCTAACGAAAATTATTGTTTATATCACGGAATAAATTTTCCGACTTATTCTTGTACACATCAAAACGTTTACAAAATTAAAAATTGGTTAATCGGTAAAAAATTAATTGTTCAACGAGGAAAAAATTCGTGTGGAGAAGATATTGAAGTGGGGGCAATTGAAGAAAGTGACGTCTATCATTCTTTTTTTAATACTGTAAGAGAAACATTGGTATGAATACCTTACAATTACTAGAAGTATTACCATTAACGGATTTGACACGTGCCGGAGTATATGCTAGTGATCAACTACCACACGTATGGCCAAAACCTTGTGGAATTATTGCAAATATTGACAAACATCATCAACCAGGATCTCATTGGGTGTGTTTTTACGTAAATAACTTGGGTCATGGGATCTTCTTCGACAGCTTCGGACGAGCTCCGAGAGATTCCCGTTTCATTTACGCTCTCAAACGAAATTGTGTCATACACAAGTACAACAACTTACAACTTCAAAGTACTTCGAGTAATTACTGCGGTCATTGGTGCGTTGTTGCTCTTCATTATTTCGCGAATGGTGGGAGGCTCAATGGATTTCAACGACTCTTTACGAATGATCCTGAATGGAACGACCGATGTATAATAAAAATGTTTAAAAAAATTGTTAGTAGTCGTAAAAAATATAAACATAAAAAAAACTTTCATTTTCTTACGGGTAGTGGTTCGAAAATACAATATTGTAATTGAATTTTGAATAAATAAATAAAAATAAAAAAATAAAAAAATTTTTTGTTAATTTTTCATAACTACCTTAACTACCTTAATTTTTTATTACTCTAAATAAAATTAATAAAAAACATTTTTTCCAATTGCATAAGGTGGAGGGGTTGTCCCACTACTTTTCGAATATTTAAATGTGTTTCCGACTTTGGTTATTAGTTTTAAAAATGTCGTTCATGTCAGATGACAGAAAACGTAAATATAATAAATATATTTATCGTGAAGAAGATAATAGAAGAAAAAGTTTAGAGTCTTCACCATTAGTTGATATTTGTGACCCGGTGAGATTTGCTGCTGCTGGTTTTTACTATACAGGATATGGTACTAACCTAAGATGCTTCGAATGTTGTGTTGAAATAAGTGATTGGATGCGTGGTGACAATCCATGGCTAGATCATCAACGTTGTAAAGCATCTTGTCGCTTTATTAGAAATATACCTTGCGGAAATGTTCCTAGTGGAGTGAATCCAGTACTCATTCCTGTAGAAGGTGACCCACAATATCTACCAGAAGAATTTCGTGCTTCATATCGTACTCCAGATACTTCAAGAGAAGAAGATCGGGCTTTTTATGCGGAATTTTATATTGATAATGAAATGGAAGAACATTCTAGCCCTATAATTATTTCACATTGTACGGCAATTGCAAGTTCACCTCCAGCTGAGAAAAATTATATCTCATACGAGTCACGATTAAAATCATTTTATTATTGGCCAAAATATATTTCTCAGTCAAAAGAATCTATGGCAGAAGCTGGCTTTTTTTATACCTCTATAGGTGATTATGTTATTTGTCATCATTGTGGAAATGGAATACGAGACTGGAAAGATTATGAAGATCCATGGGAAGAACATGCTAGATTTTTTCCTGAATGTTATTTTCTTCGACTCACTAAAGGAGATGATTTTGTTCAACAATATTCTTTAAAATATGATACTTCACATTCCGAAAAAGAAATAAAAAAAATTAAAAAAAAAAAAAAAGAAAAGAAAGAAAAAAAAATTAATGAAAAAAAAATAAATGAATCATTTTTATGTAAAATATGTTATAATGAACCTTTGTCTATTATTTTTCTTCCATGTTTACATATGGTGACATGTAAGAATTGTGCTCCAGCAATTGATAAGTGTATTATGTGCCGGGTTGATGTACCAGGTGTCATTCAACCAATTATTTCTTAAAGTATTTATCAGAAAGAATGTATATATTATGAAATAAATTTAATAAATAATAAAATAATGTCTCAATTATTTCAAGTGCTCCTATGACCTAATAAAAGTATTTGAAAACATCTGTGTACTACATTTGATATATATATAGATATATACCGGGCCCCACGTGCTACCACTGTATACGACTATATCTATATATAATGTAGAAGTCAGCGCGCGCATGAGTTGAGACTTGGTTGCTTCTATCGCTCACATCAAAGAAAAAGCCCTGCGTATACACTGGGCCTTGCATGCCTATACTTGCATGCTACACAGTATTTCTTGCATGCCAGACAGCTGTTCATCTCTTTCTCTCCCGCTCATATGGTATATATATATATATATATATATAAAATAATTTAATAAAATAAAATAATAATTTTTAAATAATAATAATAATTGTTTAATAATAATAATAATAATAATGACAATAATAAATTTTTTTCAAATAATAATAATTGTTTAATAATAATAATAATAATTTTTTAATAATAATAATAATAATATTTTAATAATAATAAATTTTTTTAAATAATAATAATATTTTTAAATAATAATAAATAATAATAATAATAATAATTTTTTAATAATAATAATAATATTTTTTTAAATAATAATAATAATATTTTTAGGGGTTGTTTATAAATTAATAATTATAATATTTTTAGGGGTTGTTTAAAGGGGTGTTTAAAGGGGTGTTTAGCTTGAGGGGACCAGCCGCGGGGAGATACGCGAAGGGAAATTACTCCTCAGTTCGTAGGGATCTCCGCGGGGTATAGCACTAAACGACACGGAGGGGCTGGAGGGGAAGCCTAAAAACCAGTTCTGAACAGACTCAGGCCCATTTAAAATACACGGTGCGCCAGATCCTCTTATACTCTACTACGGTAGTAAGTCTCGCGATGGGGTAAAATTGAGGCGAGACTCTACCGAGTCTCTTGATATATATATATGCTATCAAACGATTGAAAAAAATTTCAAATTCCATTCCATTATTCTACAGTTACAGTAAAGAAAAAAATAGATTTTCATTAAAACAGTATGAAAATGGTATACAAAAAATAACATCCGAAAGAAATTTAAAAAAAGTCTAGAAAAAAAAAAAATTACAAATAAATCTAACGGACCGAAGCTGAATCTGACATCTATGTAATTTCTAAACTCGTTCATTTAATATATTACTATATATGATCATCATCTGAAAACTGAAAGTAAAAGTCTAAAATTGAATATACTGACAAAAATTCTCTTCAATATATCCTCACATGAAAACATTTTCTATGGACTATGTACCAATATATTATAGATACACGCATATATACGTAAAGATTTTTTTTATTACTTTTATTTTCATTAGCAGCATTCATCAGTAGCAAGTTTTTTCAATTTTATTTTATATAAGTATGTAATATTTTTCTATTTTTATTTTCTTATATTTCATTCACTCGCAGTAAATTATTTTTCACATGACATTTTATCTATTATTTAAATACACTCTGCTCGACCCCGGAAAAGATTTCCTTTTGCTAGTTTTTCCTTGCCCTCATAATGTCATGTACCGGATGCTACGCGAGCTATCTCGTGCGTGAAACGCGGCTTCATCTGATGTGCTACTCGTAGTGCAAAAAGTTATGCTAGAATGAAGCAAAAATAGCAACATAATATATATACGATGAATCTTTAGAAGACCTGTGTACTAATTGGGCTTGCCTCATTTCAACAACCTCATGGGTATGTCATACTTTATGACTTTAGTCACAAATTATAGTATTCAGATTACTGTAGAATTTCATCAGTGACATTTTTCTTTTTTTTTTTAATTATCTTTTATCTTAGTGAAAAAATTCATATATTTACTAATTTAAAAATATGTATATATTTTATTTATACTTACTTCGGTATTGAACTTTGTTGAATACGCTTGTTATAATTCGAAGTTCTGGATTCGGTTTTTCACCAAGCTGAAAATAAAATTATAATATACAGTTTATATTCAAAATAAAACTACATTTCATAAGTACGTGGAGTGAAGAACTTAATATAAATAATTATATTTAAAGATAGTAATATTACTATGCATATATATGCTGGGCAATCGCCGAGCTCGTTCCGACTTCCCCGAGATACCCATATTAACTTTCAAGGGCGAGGCATCTTCTGCCGAGTTCGTTTCTGAAAAAAAAAGCGATTTCGTTCCAAATTTTATTCTTTAGCCTATGCATAAAATAGCGGAAATCGTGGTAGGAATGAATTCAGCTGCAATAGTACCAACCCCAGGAACGAAGTCGCATTTTTTTTTGCCTTAATCCGGCTTAGAAACGAACTCGATACCAGCGATATGCTGAGTAGTCCATTAGCGACAGCCTAAGATTTGCTATGCACACTGAAAAAAATTATTCCTGTATTGAAGAATAAAACGTTGTGATGCTGCTGATGCTAATTGAGCATTTAATAACATACTTGGTGTAACACCACCATGTAAGCCAAGTGGATTTGATGATATCATTGGTCTATGACCAGGATAAAGACCAGGTACTGGTAGATAAAAATATGGTAATGATGGTGAATGTAGTACTGGTGGACCAACTGATACATCTGGTCTTCGACCTTTAGAAACATAACCACCAGATATAATACTACTTTCAAAACTAGATGATTCACTACCTCCACCTTGATCACTTATTCTATCATCTCATCCTCTTGAATGTTCACGTTCACGATTACAATGGGAATTATGATGATGTTGTTAGAGATATGACAATGATGATGGTGTACAGGATGTGGTGTATCTAGTCCAACAACATCAAGTAATTTATCTTCATATCATTTATCTAACATATTTAAATTTATCTAACATATAATTTATCTAACATATCATTTATTGAATTTGTACCTGAATGCTATTGTATTGAGTTTATTATTTTTTGAAGTAAAATTTCCCGAGTGGAAATCTGTTAAGGCTAGCTTGATTTGATGCCACTCTTGATCAAGACTTGATCAAGTTTGCCTTAACTCAGGAAACCTCATCAAGTTTTGATCAAGATGCTTGATTAAGGCCGTCCTGATCAAGAATGGATCAAGATAGCCTTAACACATCTTGATTAAGGCCGTCTTGATCAAGAATGGATCAAGATAGCCTTAACACATCTTGATTAAGGCCGTCTTGATCAAGAATGGATAAATAGTACAACAGCTCCGACTGAAAGGATTTTTAGTACTTATGGTTGAATCCCCTTTCCAAGAAGAAATCGTTTTTTGGTTGATAGAGATGCTAAAATTGCTTTTATTGCACATAACGAAAAGTTATTTCAAGCTTAAAAAAAAAATACAAAAAAAAAGCAGTCAATATTTGGGTTGGGTGATAATGATGATGGTAATGTTGTTGATCAAGATGATGATAATGATACTTATGGAGTTGATGATTATGATGATGATAGTATTAATGGTGATAGTAATGTTGTTAATCAAGATGATGATGACAGTGCTTATGGAGATGATCATTATAATGATGGTGACAAATGTGATGAAGCTAATCAAGACTAGTTGATCTGGTCAAAAGTATTATTTAACATAATAATAATATATTGAAATAATGAAAATATATATAATATATTTTTTTTATAAAATTATTAAAATAATATATCAATAATTAAAATAATAAATTGATATCTTAAAATAATAAAAATAAATAATATATTTTTTTTATAAAATTATTGAAATAATATATTAATAATTAAAATAATAAATTGATAAATTAAAATAATTAAAATATATAACATTTTTTTTTTTATGAAATTATTAAAATAATATTAAAATATTATATATTGATATAATTTACATAAATTATTTTTTTAAAGGTGATACTATCATTTCAAGACTGTACTTAGCAATAAACATTGTTTTTAATAATATTGGTAATTTTATCAATAGAAATATAAATATGATCGAAAAATATAAATAATATCATAGATATTAATAATTAATATTGATAATATTAATAATAGAAAGAGAAATAATAATAATATGAATAAAATAAATAGGATTATTAATAATGATTATATTGGTGATAATATAAATAATAAAAATATAAATATGATTGAAAAATAAAAATATCATTTGAGTTTTTATATTAATGATACAATATCATATAGACGCATCATAGAAATACGCTTGGACGCGGGAGAGGGAACGCTGGTGCGTCCCCTCTACTTATTTTCAGATCACTCTCTAACATGTCGACAGTCCAGTGTTTTATGCAAGAAGACTAGAGACCAGGAGAATAAACTTCAGTGGAGGGGGTAACATTTAGTGTCCTAGAATACGGCGGCTATGTAGAGTGCGCCACTTTTACTCCTGAACGGCGCACTACGTAAAGCGCAGTCTTTTATCCCTGTACACCTCAGCCCACTGGCCCTATACTCGAGTCGTCAGTAAATAAACGTCAAAATCTCATTGTGATTGTTATTTAAATTGCAATAAACTAATCCTTATTGCTGTATGAAAAATTCAACTTTGTGATTATTTTTCAAACAATTCTTGAAGGCAAAAGTGGTATTGTTATTAGTTATTATGGTGATGCAAATAACACATCGACAATATCAATACTCGTTCATCCAGACATAAGCATAAAAGTAATTTAAATTTTTATTTTTCATATTTTAAACTTTTAACTTGTTATATTTTTCAATGTACTATTATTTTCAGATAAAAATTAAAAATAAATTTTTTAACAACTTTGATGGCATTGATAAAGTAAGGTCTCTTCAAGACATTTTATCTCTTAAAATGAATGATAAAACAAGAAAAGAAGAAAAAGAATTTCGTAAGAGAGCAAAGCTTGTGAATCCTTTATCCAAACTTAACAATCAACGTACAAAATTACCACAATCACCAAAACAGAAAACAGTCTTACATCAAATAAAAAAATCATCTTTAATAAACAAAAGACGAGTACCAAGACAAACAAGTTTAAAAAGATTATGATTGATAATATGTATTGTCTGTTGTATTTTTAGTAGTTAAATAGTAAAATGATTATTTTATTGATTTTATAAGATTTACGGATAATAACAATTGATTGTTAATGAAAAAAAATTAAAGTTCATCTTTTTTATCATTTAAAAAAAAATCAAATTTTACCACTCAATAATTTAGTGTATTAGATACAACTTCAAATAATATTTATAATTCTGCAATGTTGCTATACAATTGATTATAAGTAATATAAAATTTAGGTTTGATTTTGAATCAATACAAATTGATAATTATTATAAAAACTAAAAAAGTAAGTTAGTGTATGAATAAGAATAAGTTAGTGAAATATACAATTCATGATATATATCTGCTCACATGCAGACTTTCAAAAAATTATTATGCCATTATTATCTCCAAATATTTGAAAGATCTTGCTACAAGACGTTTTTTTTTTCGTTTTACCCATCTTTTTTATTTATCAATTATTGATTTCTAGAAAAAAACGTTGATAAAATTAATAAAGTAAAACGTTTATTTGGCATAGTTACAATTCAATTCTTAAAAAATGGAGCAAAATAATACACATGCTTATACTTATTATTTGTAGATAAATTTTTTAATATAGGTATATTATTATTGGTATACAGCTTGATTAATACAAAAAATTTTCTTTTCTTGTTTTATCATTCATTTTAAGAGATAAAATGTCTTGAAGAGACCTTACTTTATCAATGCCATCAAAGTTGTTAAAAAATTTATTTTTAATTTTTATCTGAAAATAATAGTACATTGAAAAATATAACAAGTTAAAAGTTTAAAATATGAAAAATAAAAATTTAAATTACTTTTATGCTTATGTCTGGATGAACGAGTATTGATATTGTCGATGTGTTATTTGCATCACCATAATAACTAATAACAATACCACTTTTGCCTTCAAGAATTGTTTAAAAAATAATCACAAAGTTGAATTTTTCATACAGCAATAAGGATTAGTTTATTGCAATTTAAATAACAATCACAATGAGATTTTGACGTTTATTTACTGACGACTCGAGTATAGGGCCAGTGGGCTGAGGTGTACAGGGATAAAAAACTGCGCTTTACGTAGTGCGCCGTTCAGGAGTGAAAGTGGCGCACTCTACATAGCCGCCGTATTCTAGGACACTAAATGTTACCCCCTCCACTGAAGTTTATTCTCCTGGTCTCTAGTCTTCTTGGTTTTATGATTTGAATCATGACATGAAGTTATTGTATCTAAAAGTTGATTTTATTCAAGAAACCAACTTCTAAAATTGAGGTACTTTAGTCATAAATCTAGACATTGATGTATTATTTCAACTCATTTATTCCTTAATACAATGAATGAATAGTCATTAATTCAAGAAGTTTTCTTTTGATAAAAGAAAAATGTTTCTCTTATTAATGACCGTTCGGTTTTAATTCAAATCAAATATTTAATAATTCAAGAAGATTTAAGATTTCTACCGAGAATTTTTTTTTTTTTATCAAGATATCTTTTTCATGATTCAATACTAAAAATTTCTAAGAACAAAAATTCTATCAAACAGATAGAACAGATTTTCAGTGCATGAGCCTTTAGATGGCCGTGTTGTATTCTCCTGCATAGGATGATAAAGGATTTCTAGTCTTCTTATGAATTGGAAATAAGACAATTGTACAATAAAAATTATTAACGGATGACCTTCAGTGTATTATCGATTAGAGATTGGAAATTTCCAAAATTCCAGTGAGATGGCATGTAAGGGTATATTTGTTGGTACAATATTATTCTTAAAGAATTTAATTATTATGTCATACTAGCACCATCGACGACCGCGATCTTCATGAAAAAATATTTAATTATCAATTGATTAAAATAAAAAAATAAATAAAAAACATGAGTTTATAAAATCTGTTTATTAGTAATCAAAAATAAAAATTTAAAAATGACCTTATTTATTATTGTAAGCGTTTAAGAAAATACTCTTGTTGATGCCTTTCAACTTTTAGCAACAATTTATTGGTGTCTGACGAATGTTGAATTTTCAAACTTTTGACATAAACTTAAACCTAATCACATCATTTTTGACATTTTTTTTGTATAAAACACAAGATTGTCTTCTTGAGATAATAAATTATTTTCCTCGACAGATTAAACATTTTATGATATTGTTAGCTGACAATCTACTGACAGACTAACCGAGTCGAAAAATATGCTTTATGACGTGAAAAATAAATTAACTCGATGTTAAAAAACTTTTCGATTTCAATTGCATATTATTATCAATGAGAATTGACTTATAAAATACGTCAATGAAACTAGTCATCTTATTAAAATTTATTTAGGTTTAATATTAAAAACACCAGTTTCCAAAATCAGGTGTTAGTAAAAATTTAAAAAAATCATAATAATAACATTTAACCCTTTAACATAAATCTCAAGTGATACCTTTATCATAAAAATAATCCTGATTAAAAAAAAAACGTATTAATAAAATCAATGAAAAACTAACATAGTTCCTAATTTATTTCGATATCACAATAAAAGTATAATAATGAGATCCATAAATTATAGTAACATTTATTTATTCAATCATAGAATTTTACTGAGTTATTTTTTTTTTTACGTCAAGCATTTTTCTGACTTGTGCAGTCTATCCGAATCCACGTAAATACATAACACACACACACACACGCACACACACACACACACACACAATTATGTATTTAGCGCCACCTATATAAAATACTACGTGATCACACGTGATCGTTCTAAACGCCAATCAGATTCAACTTCAGGTTTCCTAAGTTAAGGCAACTTTGATCAAGTCTTAATCAAGATTGGCAGTCAAATCAAGCGAGCCTTAACAGATTTCCACTCGAAAACTAACTCCAAAGATTGTATAGAATGCATACAGTTAAAGGAGAAAAATTTTTTTATTTTCTGAATTTTTTTTCTATTTTTTATCGAAATATCTATTTTATCAGTAACATCAGGTAAACATACACGGGTAAAAATTTTTACGTCTCTCAGAGATCTCTGAGAGACTTTTCAGAGATCTAAAGCCTCTACAAAGTCTTTGTCTTTGGTTAATCTTTTTTTAAAAGACTTTCGAAAGACTTGAGAATTAAATAATAAAAAAGCGATATAATATGATAATATAAATTAAAATTCAAGTTTTTTAGTACAAAAAAAAAAAATAATTTTCATTTTTTCTTTATTTTTATTAATTGTCTTTCAACATGTCCTTTTATATTAATTGGTTGATTGGTTAGTTTTATTTCCACGTTCTAGATGAATTTTGAATTGATTAAAATTATTGTAAATTTATTTGTTTAATTTTTACAGATAAAAATAAATAAAAATAATTTTTTTTTTTTCTTTTACACTTTAGGACTTTTGAAAAAAAAAGTCCTAAAGTGTAAATGTTATTTTGCCCTGTGAATACGGATGCTGACCAGAGCTTGATCAACTACAAAAATTTTAAGTTTGTAAAAATTATTCTTATTAATATTTTTTTTTTTGTATAATTTGAAGTAAATTATAATACTCAGTACAAAAGTATTGGTTGTGTACATACACATATATGAGTTAACTTATTTGAAACGCGTGAGTTTGTAAATAAAATATCTATTATCAATCAATCTTAAAAGTTTTTTGTTATAGAATGACAAGAAAACACTGTTGGATGCACTCATTCATTTACAGTGAATATTGGTTTCTCTACAATGTACTATTGTCTCAGAGGTATAATCTATCTGAATTATAGTCGTCAAGACTGTTTTATCCAAAAGAACACTCACTGAAAAATCAAGTGAGGTCCTATTTTCTTTTATTTATATAATATATAATCAGTGTATACACCGTGATTGGAAAGTATATGATATACCACAGCTACTTCCCGCGTGGAAAAAAATATATCCCATTTTGTAGCGTAGATAGATCTCAATAAGGATATATCTTCAATGTATCTCAGATTTTTCCATATCTATCTAAGATATATTCATCTAAATTATATATACATCTGCTGGATACATTCATTAATATATCCCAGATATTTTTGATATACATTTTGGAGAAATTCATAGAAGACATATTTTTAAAATTCAAATGAGATATATATAGTATATATATCTTATCTATCCCATACGGAATTATCTACAAGATATTTATATAGATGTATTTTGGATATATTATTCATATACATACATACATACATGTTAGATATTCCTTTTGCATATTTGTCTCAATATTTTTTTTTTAATTATTTGAATTTTTTTTTTCAACATACATTGAATATATATATTTAGCTGTGTATATATTTCATGTTTAACAAAATATGAAGAAAAATATATATATTGAGACAAATACAAAATAAATATATCTAAGATAAATTTTGTGTTGTTTTGTTAATTATATTAGTATTTTATTTAATTCTATATAATTCACGTTCGTATAATTTTCGTCTAGTTTTTTATTTATTGATGCAGCGGTATGAGTAAAACCAATAATTTTAATTTTCATATGTATATTAATAAAAGAAATAAAAACAAGTGACTGTTTACTGTCTTCAAGTCACTTGGGAACTACACTGAAAAAACGTTACCGCTGCAGGCACGGTACGTTCCTGCTGCCGTAGCAGTACAGTAGACCGGGGAGCGTTGTACTGCTGTGAGAGCAGTACTGCCATTTCGGATTTGTTGTACTGGTCTCACAGCAGTACAGGACTGCTGCTGTAGGCGAACATTTTACTGTTGATGAGTTCGGGCGTATGAGCAGTACAAAGAATAGCTGTGTGACACGTAAAGACTCGTTTCACAATTTAATAAAAAAAAATATGTATACAATTCTATAAATATAATATTATATTAATAATGTAATTATATATTATAATTAATAATTTTAATATATATCTAATAAATAATTAAATTAATATTATAATATTATTTTTCACTGAAATAATAAAAGTAAAAAAAATATATATGGAATATATATGGATTTGGACGTAGCTTTTTCATACATATTCCATATATATTTTATATATTGTTTTCTCACTTGCGGGTTAATTAAAAAAATAGAATTATTAAATAATAATATAAAAATTAATAATATAAAATTTAATTTAAAAAAATAGAATTATTGAATAATGAAAGCAATTGCACTGAAAAAAGAAAGCTGATGAATTTTGGTATGACATAAAATACTTATATACAAGATAATTGATTAGTTTATTTTTTATTTCACAGATAACAAAACTATCCATAATATACAACCAAAATTATAAATTAAATATGTAATAAAATTATTTAAAATTGACAATAAGCAACATAAACAACCAAATCATAAAATTCGTAAACAGATATGCTGCGCATATAGCTGCGCGTTCAGTTGCCACAGCAGTGCTTTGTACTGCTGTATTAGCAGTACAACTTACTGAGAATATACCGGTGCTTACTGCTGATTTACCCAGACGTCCCGCTGCTGTGGCGGTCTACCATCACCGGTACAGTAGACCGTGCCGGCAGCAGGAACGTTTTTTCAGTGTATCTTCATACAATTGGCAGTGTACTGTTTATATGTTTGACGGATGAAAAGGCTTACAAATTAATTATAAAATTATTATATAAATTTTATATATATTTCAATAATAAATATATAATTATTAGCTATAAAATGGAGAAGTGGAAAAAAAATTTGAAAATGTACAAAGTTCAATGATATGGATATGCGTATACAATTTATCTGATAGCGAATAAATTTAAACTCATTTCCATCCTATTTATAAAATATGATTCTTCACAATCATAATATTTGAAAAATATTAAATCAAGTAAAAAAAGTATTTAATATTGCATTTACTTACATCAATAATTCTATAACAGTTTTATTTCTTCGCGCGTCATAATATTTTTCAAGTAAGATAAATTTTTTATAACTGAAATAAAATGTTTTTTCTAAGTGTAAAAATTTAGAAAAAGTTTATAATTCAAAATTTGAAAGTTGTCATTCTAAATTTTAATAAAGAAGACGTATCATTAGTATGATGTTATTTCATCGGTCACCACTATATAGTATGCCCGCAATTTTCAATTTAACATGGATCAATTCTGAAAGCATGTTGGTATATATGATATACAGAATTATATTAATTAATTATTAAATGATTCATATAAATCAATCATTTAAATGTAAAATTTATTGAAAATTATGAGTATAACACAGTTATATATAATACTGAAAATTTTTTAAGTAACAATATTTATTCTTTATAGTCGATACATGATAAATTTTATCCAAGTCCCGTAAAATTCGAGTATCAGAATACTTTATAAGTATCCTCGAACATTAAATATACCCGTCAGGGATAATCGTATCCGAGAATCAGTCTTTGATAATACCAATAAAATATCAAAAAATACTCATAAATATTTATATATAAATATATACTCATAAATATCACCGGATATAATTCAAACACTATAAAGTATCAATAATACCTTTCAAATACTTGAATGAAAACAATTTTAGAACAACTAGAAATACAAAACAATATAATTTAAACGTTGATATTCAAAGCAACAGCTCTTAAATATGGTATTATATTATTTTTATCATAGCTAATTACAATTTTAATGAGACGAGTATCAATTTCGGCATATATCACGTTGCACATCAATCTGAGCCAAAAAAGCCTCAGTTTAAGATTGCTCATCTTTTAAACAATTAATGAATGCACCCATAGATGAGTGAACTTGAAAATAATTCATTAAATGAACTATGCCAACCCTCCACGGAATTATTAGTACGCGGATCATTATTAATAACACAACAAACTACGCTCTGAAAAATAGCTAAAAAAAGAAAAAAATATAGTGTCTATGGGGAGAAAGTCGTCGTCGGCTGAGAGTCCGTAAATACTACAACAGGTGGGGTGATAGTCCGTCGGTACAATGTCAATGGGGAAACAGTCGTGGAAAGAAAGTCCGTCGAAACTACGTCTCGGTACCGAAGTATTGTGCCTAACTTGATCAATATATATAAAGGTTTTTTGTTATATAACTATTGTAATATTTGATTTGTATACAAACCTGAACCATAATAGAAAGAGCAACGAGGCCTTGGCTTTTGTGTTGTGCTTCACTCATGTTATGATACAACTCTGCATTAAATCCATATACTTGAATCTGAAAAAAAAAAGATACAGTGCCTAAAAGTCAGTGTATGCATTCATGAAAATAATCAAAATTAAAAAAGAAAAAAAAATATATAGAAAATTATACATACATATAATGTGAGACACAAGTCAAAGACTAATAAACTGAAAACACAATAAATTATCTGGTACTCTGTGGGCATCCGGCAAGTGTATATTCAAGTATATAGTTGAGGGAGGTTTTGATGATTCTGCCGAGAAAAATATGTTCGTGGGGTAAAAAGAGAATGAAGAATGACTACAAAAAAAAGGGATAGAAATACCAACAATGCAACAAGGCATGCTTCAAAGACCTAGATGTAACCAAAAGCTTCCCTGAAGAAAAAATAATAGTGTATACACTTATTATAACATATATATAAGATAGAAAATGAGATAAAATAAAGTGTATATAAAACGTATAAATCTATACTGCTCCGATCAAAGCATGACGAGTATATGACTAAAATTGAGAATTCAAATTTTTTTTCTTTTTTTTTCGCTTTAACTTTTCAGCTTCCTTTTATTTTTGACTTCTTATATACTTTTCATCTTTATTTTTATTTGGTACCCTATGGCCTGTTATACGATTGAACTATACAGAAATAAAGATACTATATACTTGTATTTCATTTTTTCATTTATTTTATTTTATTTTTTTTTTTTCATCAATTCGTCATATATCTGAGTTGTTACACATATTTGCGATATATACATATGTATATGCACGGCTATTCATAAAAGGCAAGACTCGAAAGAGTCAAATACGTCCATGATATGTATACATTTTGATATTATTTCAAATGCTCTTCATCTTTGTCTCTCTCGCTCTCTCGTCTTGGCTGAATTCCTGATCAAAGAGACTTAAACTTTATTCCCTGAAGATATCATCCTCGTGGTGAATTTTTACCTAGCACTGGGTTTAAATGCTCTTATTTTTTGCTCTTTTTTGATCCTCAATCATTATAATAAGATAGAATGAAATATACAATGTCAATAATACATCTCATGCATACCAGTACGCTTGACGAATAATAATAAAAAATAAACCATGTTTTTTTATGTATATATGCAGAAAGCGGTTAAAAAAATTTAATTACCACGAAGAAAAATTTTGAGTAAAAATTACTCAAGCGTGTTAGTAAAAACCATCGATAAGTATAAAATATTACATTTATTTAATTATAAATATAATTATTTTTCAGTGTTTGTTGAATATTAGAAGCATAATATCATGTCTAGATTGCTTAGAATTTTTTTTTTATGATCCAGCTGACCCTTCAAAGGCTTCAAAAGTCAGACTTTCTCATGGCCATTTATATGTATATAGATGATAAAATAATCAAAAAAAAAAAATTAGAAATTATTGGAATAAATACTTAAAACCTACAGGATAATAAATTCAGGGTGTTTTTTAAATACTCGAAGCATTTATAATTAAAAATATTTTCAGAACAAAGAAATTGAATACAACTAAAAATTAATATCTCTTCTCATTACAAAGTATTAATAAGAAATTATTCGTTCACATTAAAAGACCTATGATATCTTGTGTATACAAAAAAAGAGAATTACAATTCAACAATATATATATTATAGAGGATTGTGGGGCAAATTGGAACACTTAAAAAAATTTCAAAATCTGTATTGCAAAATATGGGAGTAATTTTTTTGGATAAATATTCTTAATATTATTAAATATTTATATTAAAAAAATTGAGGAAAAAAATTTTATCTTATAAAAATATAAAATGGTTTTTAATTATTTTTTTTTTCTCATTTTTTTACTTAAAAATCAGTGCAAGATATTTTTTGAACACATTAAAGTGTTTGAAAACCAAATTGAGGTTTCTTAATTTTAATACTTGATTAAATCATCTTTTATAAAAAAAATTTTTATTTACACTTTTTTTTTGTTCTTTTAAATCGAAGTATATTGAAAAAATGACAAAAAAAAAATTACTCCAAATTAAAAAAATTTTTTGGGTGTTCCATTTTGCCCCGTATTTTCCTATATTTTTTTTTTTTCTTTTGTTATAAATACAATATATTTATATAAATGTATTAATATATTTTTATACTGAGCTTACTATGAAATTTATCATTCCAATAGTATTACTTTACATATCATTGCAAACTACTAGACCATACTACGTGAAACTGCGAAAGTTGTAGTCAAAGTACCATACAACTACACGTAGTAAAGTTAAAAGTCAGTTATAATTACATATCAAACGCAGCCGACAAAAAAATGAAATTTACATTACAAAAATGTTAATATTTTTTTCTTTATCGAGAGGATGATTAAAATTAAATTTTATAACCAAAAAATCGTGAACATGACCCCCCCCCCCCCCCACAATATTGATCTTTGACTTTTTCCGAATTTTTCTCGTATTCTTTCTTGCGAGTATATATAAAAATTAATAGCATAACAATTAACAATAATATTATATTAAAAAAATTTGAGGTTTGAAACCAAAATCTGTGAATAGTTAACTGTAAAGTGGAAACTTGAAATAGCTTGAACTAATTTTAGGTTTAAGTTTCATCTTAGTACTGGCTATTTACATTATTCGATAATCACGACTAAGTGGAATCACCAGCTGATTCATGTACAGTGAAATATACATTGTACAGTCTTTTAGTCTGCACAAATTTACATCTCTATTTTGTCTAACCAGCAAAATATCTCATAAAATAATATACCCAAAATGTTGTTAATAGTTTTCAATCTATTATTTTTTTAATCAGATTTTTACTAAAACTTGTGAAAAATGATACTTTTCTTTACCACTGCTGCTAAGCAGTAAACAAATACTCAATTTGCCAATAGATTATCTCGAACGCTATAGAAATATGTCGAAACTTTTTATCACTGTTTCCAGAAATATCTATTGTCTTTGCTGTGAAAATATAATTGACCATTCAGCTGTTATTATTTAAAAAAGTTTTATACTTGTTAACTTTTTGCTGTATCAATACAAGTTAAATGGCTGACAAGCTACTGTTTCATTGTTTTAAAAAACTCAACTATATACTATAATATGTTATAATAATTATAAGACCACTCTTTACATTTGGGGAAATTAAATATAAAAAGTTATGATAAGTGAGAATTGAAAAAATAGGAAATAAATTTTGTTGTTTTCTTTTTCAAAAAAAAGTTTAAAATAATGAAAATTTTGATGATTGAAATCGTATTTAAAAATTTTTAATATGTATGCATGCCTCATGGTGCATGTAAATTAAGCTTTTATAAAAACGAAAATTAACCTTGTTAACGATTATAAATGGTTATTTTTATTAATTGAATAAATTATTGTTTCTTTTTCCTTTTTGTCAAAAACTTTATTTTTATAATAATTAATAAATTATTAGTTATTTTATCAGTGATAATATAAATCATGAGTGATAGTTTCAACTATTCTGTCATCTGTGTTTACATTTTGTGTTCTTTTTGTCAACGATCAGTGCACAAAACGTCTATCATTTTGATATTGCATTGTCTCGTCATATTCACTAGGATATTATAAACAATAATTGGTTTGTAATAAAAAAATAAAAATTTTTAAATTAATTAAAATACTGTTTGTTTTATGCAAATATATGTATAATGTCTTTCTAAATAAATTTCTAAAAAATATGTAACTATAGCCTCTTGGTACAGTTGTTGTTTTATTACAAGATAATTTTATTTCAAACAAAAATATCTTTGTTATAAATAATAAATATATTTTTTATTTATAAAGTTATTATTTTTTTCTTAATTTTCATTTTTAAAACATGACGTGCCTGAAGCGAGAATAGAAAATAGAAAAAAAAATTTTCAGTGTAATACATATATAATTGTACAGTAAAAAAGGAAAATCAAATTCAATAGAGAAGAACAAATGGAGAAGATGAACAATATATGCATATTCATCATATATATAAATGTACCGGTACACCACATAATTACGGGCAAAATGCTCTATACTATTATAGCATGATAGATTGATAAATCTAGACAGATAGATATATTAGAAGTTATCTCACATTCCGTCCCAGTTGACAGTCAACTATATATATAAACTAATATAGGTACTACTGGAGTACTGGTTGTACCATAAACTCACTATTAAGTTAAGTGGGCGCGGTAAATTTGTGCAATATTTAGTACTGCATTGTACAAATCTGAATGCCTTATGTTTTGTGTCAATCGACTTGATTTCCAATTCTCAATCATTATACTGCAATTGTGTAATTTATCTTTATATATTTTTACATATATGTATAACAATACATAAAATAATTTTAGTGTAAAAGACCTGCAAGAAGAGCATTGTGCATGCTAAAACCTCATCAAGAGGACACTCGTAACACGACAGAGACAATCATAATAGCGTGCCACAAGAACCTCATTCAACTATAAACGATCCACTACAATTAAATTACGACGAGAGCATGCTGCATTGACAAATACAGTACTTATAACTCATCAAATAATAATTAAATAAATTTACATTTTGTCACATTTTTTTATGTTGTAAGTAATTTTTTTTTTAATAAAATTTTATAAAAAATACATTATTAAACAAACGACAATATATTTTAGACTGCAATTCTCATCAGTCAGAGCAGTTAACTGCCAAAATCAAGTCACTAACTTGGATTGCACGAAAAGGACATTGTATAATTAATTGAAATAAATGGCTCTCGTTGCCAAGTGACTCTTGACAAATGAAGCACTGATTAAGCCCCATGGGTTCATGACAATGTCTAACATAGTCCAAAATTAATTTAAAATGACGAGTTATCAAAAAAAAATAAAAAAAAATGAAATTTTTAATTGACGTTCAAATATTAAGTTATGATTATTAAAGTGAATTTAAACTATATAATTTTAATTTAAAATATATATTTATATATATTGAAAATTTTCAATTTTATCAATTTTAGAAACTCTATATAAATTTCAGTTATTGTCAGAGGATTTTATTCAATCAAGATTTGGAAGAGCGTATATATTGGTATTACAACATATGTGCTGGTATTCGGGCTTTTTCTCATATTCAATATGCGAATGGAATTTGCGGACGAGCCTAGAGTTTACTCAACCTAATCCAAATCTTTAGGATTTCAAAATTATATATATGATATATACTGTATATTATATATGTATAAAACCAGACACTTCAATTTGAACTGGTCATCGCCATTATATACAATATAGTTGCCAATTTTTTTGTTCAGTATAAGCTGATCCTGTAACATATTTTTTGTTTTTTTTTTTTTTTTTTTTTATTCAAATTTTATCTATTGTCTTTCTTATTTTTTACTGTGTGCTTGAAAAACTAAAAATCCACTACTATATAATCAGCTATTGATAAATAAATATTATTCGGTTTGATGTTATCAGAACATTCACTATGATCCTTTTTTCCATATGCTCATCAGGTAGTAAACTAATCAAGCTATAATACTCGTATATATAATAGTTCTATCCTTTATAAATAAATATGTATATATATAATATTTTCAATATAGCAAATTCAAACAGTTCATTGTACTTTTGGTCAACCGTTTTCATACCATTCATCAATCAGCAATCTTGAATGATTGGAATTTACCAACAATTTTGAGGTTACAATTCGTAATTTAAGATCAATCTAAATTCTCATTGCGGTATGAATGCCAATCATCAATTTAAAATAAAAATAATATTAAGACAAATTTATAAATATGTAAATCACTGAATTTAAACATAATATTTATACTTAATAGGTATATAGTTATAAGAAAACCGATTGAATATCTTTGTTTATCAATGGAGGACTCTACGAATTGCGTCAATTATGCTATATGAATTTAGATAGAAACTGGTTATAATGGTCATTGAACAGACTCGACAGTCTATAATGATTTGCCACTCGTATCTCGGGTGCCTTGTTTGACCATTAGTTGCCTAGGTAGCAATGACACTGAGACTATACAATGTATAGACAAACAAATACCATATACATATACCACAAGAAATTGACAAATGTTTACCAAACAATCAACTTATCATGTTATTTTAAAAATAATAATACAATATGTATATATATATATGTATTGACAATTTATTTTTGTAATTATTATTACCTCAGCTGGAAATGCATAATTGTTGACTCGATGCTCTGATCCACGACCATTTTCAATTCCATAATGAATATAAATTTCTTCGAATTGATAATGATAGGCCAAAGGTCCACCAGTTATATTGACTCGTGTCTTGGCATCCTTATCAGCTTTGAATACCAAAAATTGTCCAGTATTATGTAAACTACCAGCAACCTTTAATCAAAATATTGAAAACTAAAAATTATTTATTTCAGATTAAGTTTTAAAACTACATTACATGTGCCATTACAAATGCATTATTATTATTATTATTATTATTATTATTATTATTATTATTATTATTATTATTATTATTAAAATACGAAATGAGAAAATTTATGGAGCAGATGTAAAAAAGTTTGGCTCCGAAGAACTGGTGAATACAACAGAAAAGGCCTCAATTGAATTGGAACTTATTTCCCGTTGTCGAAAAAATGATAAATGAATTTTATTTCCTTTAAGGCATCATATATATAATGTGCTATATGTATGTATATAATAATAAAAGTGCAATTGGTTTTGAATGGTGTATAGTTTTTCTATAAATGCGGTGTGTGATCAGAGACTGGTAGCTAAGAAGATCAGAAAGTAAAGAGTCAGCTTTTGGGTTTAACGGCTATATTGGAGTTACGGCAAAAGCCAAAGACGCATTGGAGTCCGTTCTATTGTTTAATTTAAGTGCCAAAGTTTTACTTTACTTGCCCATACCCTCATTATTCCCCTCATAACCCAAAATACTCATTTTGTGAAAGGTTATAAATTCAACTTTTTCTATGTCTTCTTTGCCAATGCCATAGCTTATGCATTTAAAAATTGTGTAACGTAATAAGCTTAGACAGTATATTTGACGTGCTAATCGGTTGTTTCCCTCAAAATTTGTATTTTTCTTTAAATTTTTTTTTTATTTTTAAACTTTCGTTATGTAACTCTTTATCTGTTGAATAATGTTTTTTTAGACATAAGTAATGTAAAGCTTTCGATATAAAATTAACACATACAGCAAAATCTTTATTCTGTACAATGCATTATACTGCATTTTTTATTTTTCAGACTTATTTTTCAACCAAGTAAAACTATGCAACACACGATAGAGTGTTTTTTGTTTTTTTAGTCTCCATATATATACATGTATTCAGCTTTTAACCAAAAAACTATCGAAAAAGTATTCCATATAATGAGAAAAAAAAATACTAAAAAGTTATTTGTGTAAAAAATAAAAATATACCTGGGTTATATATTGAATTTTAATCCCGAATTTCGTTATTAACATGTCAGGGTGCATTTAATAAGTATATGCATAAATTTCATTAAAATTTTATTCAGTCACTCTGCCTCGCAAATAATTATTTTCAGGAAAAAATAAAAAAACAAATTTATTAAATTGACAGTAATATACATGATAATTGAAAGAAACAGTTAGCAAGAGTATATTATTAGATATAATCGTGCATGATTTAATTTAAATTTTTCAAAACTTGAATCTTTGGTTTAGTAAAAACCCTCTTTATTATAATTACAAATATTTCAACATTTCAGGAACAAGAAATTAGAGCGAAAAACAACTACACAGTAAAATAAAAAAAAAACATTTTTTAAATGTCAAAAAAAGTCCACATTTTCTTTTTTTTTTTTTAAATGTTAAATCTATTATCTAGAAAAAAAAAAATGTTAATTCAGAATTCAACTTTTTTTTATACATTTGATTAACATATTTTAATAGATATATTAAATTTCTATATCAAAATAGGATCTACATTTTTTTTTTTTTCGTATTTATTAAATGACAAAACATATGTTGTTTTACTTATTATTTTAAGTTTTTATATTAAATTATTCATTCATTTCACAAGCTAAAATTCTTGAAATAAATTTTTTTCATTCTCTATTATTCATTTTTGTTTTTTTTTTCAATATATTATGAAAACGAAAAAGAAAAAAAAAAGTATATCATTTATGACAGATTGCTTTATTGTCTGAAATTTTATTGTTGATCTATTATCTTGTTAGAAGTTTCACTGTGATTTGAAATTAAAGTTGGTTTGTTATTTTGTTTTTGAAATGTAATATATATATATATATATAGGTATATATAAAGAGGGAAATAAAGTAGAATAAATATAGGGTAAGCTATAATTCTCTAAAGAATAAGCACAGAATATATACAGATATAAATGTATAAATGTTGAAAATAGTATCGATCTGAGAGACAATAAAAGTAGAATAGTGGGTATCTTTGACACGACATTTAGAGTAGCATTTTGTTTGGATTGATAAATTACCTTGTGTTTGTCCACCTGAACCGGCCTCAAGTGAGGATCGAACAATAACTTGTCTGGCTCAATGTTGATAGGACTCTGGCGTCTTCCTTTGCTGCACAAAGACCACTGTGGATTTATCAAGCCCCAAAATGATGGACCTGTAAAAATTCAAAATTAATCAAAAATATACAAAAAATATACATATATTTATTTTTTTGATATTTTAAAAAATTTGACTTATCATAGATGTATTACGTATATTTCTATTTTTATTTTTTTTTATATTTATTTATTTATTTATATTTTTGTGGTTTGGCCAGCTCAAGGGGAATAACTTTATCTTGTTCTAAAACTTTTTGAAAGGATATTTCTTTTCTAGTCTATATTTCTATCTTGAATAAAACAAACAAATAATACCAAACAGATACATCAAGAGTGTTGTCCTCTAGAGAAATTTAGCTTTTTGTTTATTTCCATAAATCAATGTTTTTTCCCGTCAATTTGTTTTTTTTTTTTTATTTATCAAACGGAAACCAAATTTTCCATTAACTTCAATATCACATAAATATAAATTTAAAAAAAAAAAAGTAAAAGAAAATAACTTTTAATTAAATTAAAATAATAAATTAAAATGTGATTTGTGTTAAGTTTACTACAATTTAATTTGAATAAAAAAAATTATTAACAGACGACCTTTAGTCTGTTAGCATTGAGAAATTGAAAAATTTCCGACACTCCGGTGGGATGACGTGTTCGGGTATATCGCAATTATAGATAGAATATTATTCATAAAGAATATTATATTATTAAATGTATTTTATTTCATATATATGATTTTTCATTATAACACTCATGTTAAAAAAATTATTGAAAAAAAACTACCGAAATTTCTTCAATCTTATTATGAATTATTATGAATTTAACTAATTAATTTAAAGAGCTCGTATTATGGTCAAAAAATCCATTGAAAAATTTTCTACTAGTTATATATGGGTAGTTAAAAATACTTATTAAATAACTCTTTTGTGGTTTATTTTATTTAATGAAACACTGTAAATTTTAACATGAAAAATCTATTATAGCTAAAAAAAAACTTGTAAGTTGTGTGAGGTATAAAAGAAAATAGATATATTATTTTAAATGAATAAACAAATTTAACAAATATAAATAAAAACTATATACTGTTATGTCGGAATTTTGATCGTTGACATAAACAAGTTGGTCAAATTATTATATTAATAATATAATTACTCGACCGTTGTATCAGTATATACTCACTGACATTAATATATTCAAAGTAACGTATTGACCTTAAGTTATACACTTAGACTCAATTAGTTATTGCTTCGTTTTGATCCAGTCCTTTTCAGGTAAAAATCGGGTGAAGCTCGTACATTTATGTGACTGAAGGATTGCAATTAAATAATTATACCAGTATTTGAATTTAATATTTATTTATTAGAAACAAAATAAAGTAAATGAATCTACAATTATAATCATTCAGTTGATGATTTTTATTACAAACGAACAATAAAAGAAATTAAATTATCTAATGTAAATTAATCTTACGTTGTTGGTATATAATGATATTCATATAACTATATAAATTGAGTTGTTGAATTTATAAATGTAAAGTATAAAATTATTTGTTGAGTACAAAAAAAAGTTATAATATTTAACCGTGACAAAAATATAGGACAACGTTCGTAGTTCGGGCAAGACTGAGGAATTAACATTAGCCCAAGGGTTTATATTAACCTCCCAATCTATGTTTAATGTTTAATTTATTGATATTGTTACTTAGAAAAACTCATGACAATGAGTAAGACTGAATTGATATAATGATATTCTTAGAAAAGCTATAAAATAAATTGAAGTGAATATGAAATAATATCCGGGCCTAGTGACAAGTTTTAGGCAACTCTATTTGAAATTCAGTTTTACGACTTTTTTACGAGTTATATTCATTAGTCAAAAGTAACTTTAAAATAGCTACAATTGTAGTGTATTGCTTTATTGACCTGAAAGGTTGAATTCATATATGGATATTCTCACCCTCGCGATGATCTAAGATGATCGGCAGCTGCGTCTTAGATGGACACAGGGGGGGAACTGAATCTATTCTTTGAATATTCTTGGTCACTGACCTGTTTATAGTATATACCAACACTCATTATATTTTATTCTTACATACTATTCTTACAGTTATATCTATTGTCAAGTTATGTTATAGAAATTTTCTCAGGTTGTAACACCTCCACCCTTAAGTTGCAATAATATGGGAATGAAATGGACAGGATTGCAACCAAACAAAATTTATATAATTGAAATTGAAGCGGTACGTGAATCCAGAAATGCAATCTCAGAATTCCAATGTTGTTCTAAATATTCTAAAGCTTGTCTGGCGGCGTTGGACTTAGCGTCTCGTTTTGAGTTGGCCATTCCAATGAACGTCTTAGTGTCCACCGTAAGTGAAACGGCAAATGAGACTCGCCCTACGTCCCAGTATCTGCGACTGTCGACTTCTACATATTTGACATAAAAGTTCGCTTGATTGCTGTTTCTTTGCCCTCCCCAAGCGTTTCGTGGAGAGGGACCTTGCCCGTTTCCCTGATTTGGGTTAATTGTGGTCTTGGTTCTACATTCTTCTATAGAATGACCCATTTTTTTACAGTATCTACACTGAACTTTCTTTTCACTTGTTCTATTCAACTGATAGCATTTATCTGCTGTGTGATACATTTTCTTACATAACTGACACTGCACGGGGGTTTGTTGCTGCCCCGTATTCGACTGTTTATTTTGAAATTTCACTCGTGTGTTATTCGTCGTACACTCTCGAGCTATATGCCCTGTATTATTACAAGCATAACACTTAATGCCTTTTTTTGCATTTTTCTTTTTAAAACACACGTCTTCTGTATGACCACTTTTTTCACAATAATTACAACTTCTTATTTCACTTATATTATTCACTTCACTATATTCAACGGAGTGTGCTACTTGCCCGTTGGAGTATTGCCCGTTCGACCTTCTCAGACCAGTTCTTAATGTTTCTTGTTCTTCTAGCTTTGCTGCTGCTAGTATATCTGCAGGTAAATCTGCACCTGTAGTTAGCATACGACCAATGTCTGCTTTTAAACCCAATTTAAAACTTTTTTGTAAAATATCCATCAGCCTGGCTGTCCACTGTTCTGTGGTTTCACCAGCCGCTAATGTGTGTACGTCGTTTACTAATACGCCAGCCTCGCGTATGCGACGGCCGAAACCAGCCGCTAATGTGTGTACGTCGTTTACTAATACGCCAGCCTCGCGTATGCGACGGCCGAACTCACGTACGGACTCTTTCTCACCCTGGTACATCAAACCAATTTCGCCAAGTAATTGCATCTCTGTTTTAGCGCCTCTTTTTATTTGTTTCAGATCTTTAAATAAATCTTGCATCGTGTTATAACCATTGTCTGGTATTTGGAGTTGTGTTCTAACAGACCTGGCAAGTTTTGTTCTTACGATTGCTCTAATGAGTTCTTTCTCCATATTATTATGTGAAATTTCGGCCTTAGCATTTTTACATTCAGCTATAAAATTTGATAAGCCATCTTTACCATCATATATCTCGATACCACTGATGACATCACGTAAGATGTTCATCTGGGCTGCTAATCTTTGCATTACTTCTAGTGGTGATTCTTGAGCCATTTTAGCGTTTATTTGTTCTTCTGTATCTGAGTTAATA
>WSYQ01000590.1:0-14235 GCA_011426435.1 Lysiphlebus fabarum
ATATAGCTCTAACAAAACCTACAAATCTCTCCCAGAACTTAAATGTTTGCAGTATTTGTTTATAATCATTCCCTAGGTAGCTATGGACACTAAATAAATCCACAATCGGGAACAAACATCCTGGCCTTGATAATTACATAAAAAATAATCTACAGCATTCTAAATATATTCGTTTTGTTTCCAATTGAACAATTCTGATGTACACAAAACAAAACCAAAACTTTTTGTGGTTTATATATTTTTTTTTAACCGTTTTTTTTATCGTTTTCTTTATCTAAACCTCTGTGTATCTTTATTCAATCCTTCTCACTCAGTTTCAAGAAGAACTGAATATCTTTTTTATGAATCTCTCCTTTTCTTTCATTCTATCGTCGAAAATTAAGTTGTTAAGATGCTGCCTCGGGCATAGCTGCGTGGCCCCCGCCAGTTGGAAACCTGGCTCAAGTTTTGAGGATGAGGAAGATAATGGCCGACGTGTGGTGTGTTTTGGCCTCACATTAATGTAAATATATATATATCTATCTATATGTGTATGTATATATTTTTATACGTATGTTGTTGTTGCTGCTGCTGAAGAAAAATATAGTTGCTGGCATCACACATGACGCAAGCTGAATTTCTTTTAGAGAGTTTTAAAATATATATAAATATGCTAAAAATGAACAAAAAAAAAAAAAAACAATCATCAACAGGTCACATCAAGGTGCAGACATACTGCTATCATATAGAGTAGTAATAATATTTATCAAGTGTAGTATATAAAGAAAATATAGGAGTCAAAGATGAATGTTTATATATTTATAAAAGGCCATCAGCAACTGGATACACTTCCAAGAATATATTATAATTATTATAAATTTTATGCGATATGTATCGAATGGCTAATGATGCGTGGTGACATATTGATTAACGAATGTATCGAAATGTTTTTATTAAGCTCCGTTGAATATATTTTAATATGCAAATATAAATAATCAGCAATTTCGATATCCTCATGTCAAGGCAAGCTATTATTTATTGAAAAATAATAATAAATGAAACATGATTTTTTATACAAAAAAAAAAATTGATGAATTTATTTATATAAATTTATTTTTGTTTTTTTTTTAACTAAATTTAATTGAACAATAAGTCAATAACTGTGTATATACATTGTAATTGAGAATATTGTCCCGGGAATTAATTGAAAATGATTAATAATAATAATAATAATAATACGAGGAATTAAAATAAGTACACAGGAAATAAGAATAAAGATTAAATTGCAGGACAAAAATTAATGTATTAATGAAAAAGAGATAGTTTATTTTATATATATGTTGATGCTGGTGGGTCTTATTATTTCAGTACCAAGAAGACAACCAGTTGTAATAAAGCACGACATATATATATAAACACCGGCATATACTAGATGGGGTGTTGTTCATCTGTTCATTGAGCAATATAAAATCACTAAATTACTGTGAACAACCAATACAGATAGCTTTTTTTTTTTTTTCTCTTTTACCTTAATTACTATCTATGGCAATTGTGCAGACAACCGAAGAGTAGTATCATTTGCAATAATGCTACCATAAAATTTACAGAAAAAGTAAATATAAAAAAATTATATTTTTTTTTTCAATCATCATCTCGACATTATTGAAGTCGGCATTTCCTGTGAGCATGGTGGTCTAAATATTCTCTCTTATCTTTCATCATTATTTTTTATTTTTTAAATAATTATCAGTTTTATTGTGTGTAAAAATTGCACAATAATATATATATATAGATATATACCTTTATTTTTCATCAACAAAATATAGCCAAGAACAGAAAAGATGCCATAATAAATTATTTTTTTTTTTTATTATTCTACATGTATCATGCATGATATATTTTGGTTTTTAGATTCAAAGCAGGTGCAAAGATTCATACATTCTCAAAATGACTCTGACAGGCTATAAACATTTATAATATTATAATTTTATATTATGTATGAACAACATGTGTAAATATATTTGAATATTTTTTTAGTAAATAAAAATACAGTATATATTTATAAAAAAAATATGATAAAAACCAATGCATCCGTAATATCATAGAAACAGTAAAAATATAAACCGTTTTTTGGCTCAGCTAATCATACTTGATTCGAGTTTGGTTGGATAAAATTTCAGAGCGATTGGCATGAGTGGGGATTATGGGCCCGCGGGTTTAAAAAAAGGCTCAGGTATAACTGAGGAGAGGGAGAAGAAAAAAAGTCATGATAATATACAAAAGCGAGCTTGTGGCTAACTTAAAGGTTCCAACTCTCACTGAGCCATTATTACATATACCTTATACATATATAAAAATGCATTGAAAGTGTGTGCTGGATAAAAAAATAATACAAAAATCGAGATAAAAAAAAGATTGTCAGGGGGGATAAGGATGGCGTGGCGTGCACACGAAGTCTCATCCTCTGGCACGTAGCCTTGCACTGACAGATACATCTTTATTGTTACCGTATGTTCATTCTGTCCTTTACTTTAATTTTTTCATCTTTATTTATTATATTTTTATTTTTTTATTCTTCTCTTTAATCTTCATCTTCCCCACGGTTTTACACGATTGGTCCACAGAGATTTACTTTTTTTTTGTTTATTCAGTTTTTTTTTTCTTTTTTTTATTATTTTGGAATTAACAACATAAGGCTGAATTTAATTTTCGTGTGAAAAAAGTTTTTTTCAAAATTTTAATATTTTTTATTTTAAATGTAATTCAAATACATATTATCAAATTGATTTCATTAAAATTAATTAAAACATTTATAAAATTTATAATTTTTAGTTTAAATAAATAAAAAAACTACGTATACAAATAACTTTAACAAATCAAACTTTTTTTAATGATTAAATTTTTATAGATTTATTTATCGTGTTATATTTATAAAAGGTATTTTTTAAAATAATTGTTATAACTCGAATTTATGCAATTTTTTTTTTTCATGTCACATATATGTATTTTATTTTAATAAAATGAAATTGGAATACAAATTGGAATACAGTGCGAGGAACACATAGAAGTAGCCGACCATGGGAAGAAAATAACAAGTTGTTATAAAAAAAAAAAAAGAAATAAAAAAAATCCATCAAAAAAGAAGAAGGACACCGCTGAACATATAAATCAATGGATTTGCTGCTGGCTGGCAATCGCCAAAGTGAGACATCATCGTGGCAATGTTGGATGAAAAGGAGCCGAGGGAGACGTTAGTCGGTGGTACGATGAAAGCCTTTACAAAAGATTGGGTAAGAAAAGAAGCGAGAAAGCTGGAAAGGTGTGTAAAAACGACGATACTCAAAAAATAAAAAAAAAAATATATAAATATAAGAAGTTAAAGAAGAGCTAGATGTTAGTAGGCGGAGGATTGTTCGCTTGAATTATTTTCATATTATAACTGCTTTACTTGATCCATATATATATATTCCTGATTTTTTATAAATATATTTATAAAAAAAATAAATAGATATAAAAAGTGCACAATAAATATAAAAGACCCTTTTAAAAAAACTCGATGATATATATATATAACGTGAAGATTCAGCTGATTCATTCTGGCAATGAACAATATTTTTTTTTTTAAATATATTTTTTTTCTAAATAAAATACAAGGCCTTCCATAATATAAAAAATATCGTTTAATTATTGCAAAAATAATGATTCGATCATGAAAAAAACTAATTAAATGCTGCTTTTGGTAAAAAAAACTGTCAGAAAAACTTTTTAATCAATAATAAATTACGTATAGTCTAACTTGTAGCGTTGATGAGCCAACCAAGACTACCAATAATATGCCCAAAATTCAGTAATTAAAAATTGCAAAAAAATAAAGGATACGTATGACATTTTGTGGAAAAAATTGTGTATAGTCATAAACGAAATTCGAAAGAATGTGCTGATTTAAATCCAAGCTTGAACAGGTCTAATCTGATATGTAATAGTACATGACATCAGGTCTAGTAAAAGCTGTTTAGGCCTAGCATGGTTTTATCATATCTGGTGATTCAATACCCAAAATTGTTCTATTAAATACCGAAAAAACGATGATGCTGATTATATTATCATCATACTTGGTACGTGATGCTAAAGAAAAAGGAACTATAATGTTCGTTGCTAGAACTGAATAAGCGTAGAAGGATCAAAATTACGTTGCGACAATTTCCAAGGTCTGCTACTTCAGTAAACCTCGAATCCTGCTCGTCATTTCATGGTTTTAGGGTATCGCTGTGTTAAAATTTATTCAAAGAATAGCGAACCTAGAGTCGATTCTGACAAAAAAAAGTTGATACGCCAGCGTCATCGTTTTTTCAATGTAGATATACAATTAGACCTCACAAGACTTAATTAGATTTAACAACATCTAATCAGATCTGATCACTTAATATTCAAGCCTTCATGAAGATCTAATAACATCATTACAGATCTAATTATACCTAATCATATGACATCAAATCAATTAAATAAAAATTAGATCCGACTTGATAGATTCTCATCCGAATCAGATGTGGGAGGCCAGGCTTCAACCAGTCGTTGATATTTTTACAAAGTTGACTTCGGGATTCAATCCCAATTGGCTAAGGCCCAGGTAGAAATTGACGACAGGCATAAATCTGGGACAAGCCCTTGCTACCCGGCTTGTGTCAAGCCTGGGTGAGCCCGGGAATGTTCACTAAGTGTTTACTGGTGTCAGGCTAAGATTCCAGGCTAGAGTTTCAAGCTTGGCACAAGCCTGTGTCTCAGGCTTAATACAGGCTTGCAAGGAAAATTAATTATTATTATTATTATTCTTGCAGTATTTATAACAATGATATTTTTAAATTAAACAGTATTTGTATGAATGATAATAATTAAACGAAAAATATAGGCGCGACGGGGGATCGATTCGGGGTCTCTCACGTGAGATTCCAATGCGATATTGATGAAAGTCATATAGTTAAAGTTTTTTATACGAAATACGAATAAATCCTATTGATACTGATCTTTGCAAAAGCCTGACACGATAGTCAAAACATAATTATTTAAAATTTATTTATAATTTTCATACAATCCGTACATTAAATTACTAAATTTTTTTTTTTTTTTTCAAATTCAATAATAAGTCCGTTATCGTGTGAGGCTGGATAAAAACAAAAAATACACACTTGACACGGGCCTGAGTTACCAAAGCCCGTGTAAGGCCGGGTAAAATCAACAGGCCCAGGCTTGAGACAAGCCTCGGCTACCAAAACTTGATACACCATCTTTGCCCACGCCTGACACAGACGTCAAGACTTTCTTTACTCTTTTCTGAATCGGATCTGATGTAACTATAAGGTAAGACTGATCCAAACTGAATCCAGTAATGCTATAAGGCAAGTCAAATCTGGTTTTTCTTATTCGTTTCAAATCAGATCCAGAAGCTGAGCCTATATACCAGAAGTTTATTTTTTTGCAGTTCTAAAATGAAATCTAAAAAAATTAATTTTATTCAACAATATTCTATATTGAACCGCCAAATATCAGGCAGTTCAAGTGGTGAGCCAGATCTGTTTTGAGTGATATGATTTATTCAAGTTCATCCTGGTTTCAAATTTTAACATCCGAGATGGCTAAGGTTCTTTACGGCTTTACTTCAATCGAATCTCGTTTGCCAAATGCAAATCAAAGTCAAACTCGCGTTACATCTTAGATCCGAATCGAATCCAACATAAAGCAAACTAAGTCTTAATGAAACCAAAATTCCTACTCGAGAAACTAGATTTTTGCAGACCTTATCGTGTTTTATCACTACTGTCAATATTTTCAGATCTCTCTTTGTTTTTTTCCTGATTATAACGCCATTATTTCAAAAAATTCGTAAATTTTATAAATACTTCCATCCCCCTGTAGGAAGTAATAATACTGAGACTCACAACACGACTCCGCCGTATCGTAATAATGGATCCAATAAATGGCTGACTCTTAGCTGGTTCTTTGCTCGCGAATACTCGTATGCCAATGCTCAGCCGACTATTGGTTAAAGAAGAACTGGTCAGCTCTTTTCAGGCCATCTATCGGTCAAGTCTTATGTCTTCTCTTTGAATGCGAGGATGTCTTTTGTTCGTAACTCATGAATAATTGTTAGTAAAAATAAGAAAAAAAAACTGAGTTACTTCTCAGTCATAGAAATATACCTAACGAAATAATCCGTTTCAAATCTGAGAGAGTGATTGATAAAACCGAGTGAGTTGACATGAAATGCCCCATAAACATATATTCAAGTTTTACATTTTTCTTTCCCATACAGTTGTTAACCATATATACACTAGCATCAAATTTGAATACACGTATATTCAATTGCAACATTGTTATTTTTAAATTCAAGTTATCTGAACGATGTATAATATGAATATTATGATTATGACTATTATTATTATCATTATTATATTATTGGTATATTAATGATCTTAATGAAGGTTAACTGGCACGTACAAAAGGAACATTTGTATCTTTATAATAATACACAGGCGCCATAAATTCATTAAGTCATTCACGTTAATAAGTCGTCTGATGCACTCAATTTAGTTGAATCATCAACAGACTGTGTTGGCCATAATAATAATGCTTTATCATCAACAAGATATATAGTCTAAAAAATTTGTTAGTATAAATAAGTTGAAATATTTAATTGAAACGTCAACCGAAGATGCATCTATACATATCGTCGCGTTAATGGAAGAAGGGCGTAAGTCCAAATTTATTAATTTTTAGATTTTTATCCAATTTTAAAACTAAAAAAAAAAAAGGAAAAAGGGCGTAAAAAGGTTGTTACCTTTGATAAAGGATGAACGGCGTATCTCGAGGGACTTACGCCTTTTTTCCATTATCGAAATAATTTTTGATAAAAGATGGGCGCTTTTTCAATTTTTTTTCAAATTTATTCAAAGATTTAGTGTTTCAAAATTTAAAAATTTTTTTTATCATATGATAGGGGACTTTTAAATTAATAATAATTTTATTTCTATCGGAGGGACATAAACAATTTTTAACATTACAATCTGATGAAAAAAACTAACACCATCGAAAAGTTTAATTTGTACGTATAAAAAAAGTTGATCCTTGAACGTTTTTGAAGGTGTAAAGGTGAGGACAAACCAAAGGCAACTATAATTGGTATGTATAGTTACGACAATTTGAAACTTGAGTGTCAACAAAAATTTATTTAATTTTTTTTTTTAACGTTTATGAGGTCCAATTCTCATTTCCCTGACATGTCTTACATTAAAATAAAAGATCGGTTTCTTAAATAGAAAGTTGATAGTACAGTTAATACCCAGATGGCTTGAATATATATTTGCATTATTATAATAATATTTGTTATTTTTCTTTTGTTTAAATTAAAAATAACCAATGCAATAATACTGAAATAAATAGAATCATGATAATTTGTAAAATATTATTTATCAAATCGTGAGAAACATGATCGTTTAGAATTCCTGAAAATTATACTCTAAATATTACTTGTATAAAATTAAAACTGAGATAATTACTTTAACGACTTATTTTGCAGAATTTTTTTTTAAATGTAAAAAGTTTAATAATTACGTAAAATTATAATGACTCTATAAACATATACTAGTATATTATCTTCTTCAAAAAAAACGCTTCATCATTATTTATAAAAAATTAAAAAATATAAATTATATCGACGGAAATAAATATATATATATATACCGATTATATACTATATTTTTTACTTTTAAAAAATGATAATAATTATTATTTTTAAATGCACTAACAAATAACATATAACACAGCATCATAGTGTTTGCCTTCATCATGCAATTCTCAAAATGAATATTATAACCTTAAAAAAAACAAATGAAAAAAATAAACAAAGAAAGAAAAAATATTCTTGTATAAATACGAGGAACGAGAAGCATGAACATGAACATGTCGTGCACGGTAAATGCTGTAAAATAAAATTAAGAAAAAAAAAAATAAAACAAAATAAATGAAAAACAATAAAAATAAAAAAGATGAAACAGATAAAGTTAAAGGATGCCACGTTGGTACACGAGTAGCGGCGCCGATATCTTGATTCGAAAATCTCATGGTCATGCGACGCCTTTCGATCCCCATATTTTTTAAATTTTTTTCTCTCGTACACTATCTTAAATATACCAAGTTTCAAAAATATTTAAACTGTAAAAAAAATAAATAATAACATCTATGTATAGTAAAATATATAAATAATCATTAAACCACTAAAAATCTCATTTATATATTTAAAACGGAAAGAAAAAAAAAAGGTAGCATATCCATATTCGTCAGTGTCCAACAAGTCTGAATCAAGTAATCCATCATTAGGTCAAATATACAACCAAAAAAAAAAAAAAAAAAAACCTCTTGAACCATTTTGACAAAGCGTTTAAAATTCGTAGAAAAAATATAAAAATCAGTTCAGTAGCATAAGAAAACTGAGTATTTAAATCTATACCTTTTTTTCCGGCTATTTTAAGATTTTTTTTTTTTGTCATGCCAGTGATTTTTTTTTATACTACTCGTTTTCTTTTTACCTTTTTTTTCTTTACATTATTCGTGTCTTTTGGTTTGTCCTGGCTCTGGTTGCACAGCGTGAAACTGTCACTGAATAAAATGCACCCCGAGTGAGCTCGCGTGCGAAACTTGCATTCAAAAAGAAATATATATATAATAAGAAAAAAAAATATATAAATAAAAAAGTAAAATCGACATTCAAGATGGCTGAATCACAAGTACAAAAATCTCTTGTATGTAGTTTTATGTATCGTGGGTGTTGAAAAGCACCTGGGACAACTGATTTTGCTTTATTCGTATTTTTTTTTTTTTTTTTTTCTTGTTCATGCTCTTGAATAGCTTGAATTACACGATGAATTGTCATCTTTTGGTCATGGGAAAAAGACATTTGAATAAGAGAATCATCTTTTCATTTAAAAAACAAAATATATGATCATGACAAATCCATTATTTAGCATATATACAGCAAAAAAAAAAAGTTATATATATATAGAGCAAGAAATTTAAAGAATAAAATATATTTAAAAGTATATAATTCATAGTAAAATATAGATGTCAAAAATAATATCATATATATATTTCCAGATGATTGATAATTCGATAAAAGATATATATACATTCAAAAAGTAATAATAAAAATAATTTATTTATTTTTTTTTCACAAAATAATGATCACAACATGACCTCAAGTGTCTTGATGTTGTGTTCACATCCTACGCAAGTAGAACGATAATGTTTATATATGTGTCTCAGTTTTATTTTCATGTTAATATAACTCAATGTTTTTTTTTTTTTTAATTCTTTTTGTTTGTTGTCACGTGATTTACTGGTATTATATTTATTTAACAGCGTGGGTATTATTATAGCTATTGTATTGATAATAATTAGAAGACTGTTAGACAAGATATATTTATAAAATTGTCTGCCTACATAGATATTAACATATAAATCGATTAATGATAAATTCAAATTGATATACAACTTCCTGCTATAAACATATAAATAATAAAATAAAAAATATAATAATGTATGCCCAGTTCATTAGTGACTTGTTTACACCAACCAAAAAGCTAATTTAAATAAAAATATAATTTTTTTTTTTTTTAATATTAAAAAAATTATATATATTTAAATTGAAACTAATCTTAATGTTTTTTATCACACATTAATAAAAAAAAAAAAACAAAAATCAAATATAATTAAAATTAAATAATTATTTTAACTATTTACAGTTAAAAAAATTAAAATCGCTAAAATTTAAAATAATTTGTATGTTTTTTTTTTTCTTAAAAATTGTTTATTGGATAAATTTTTAAAAAAATTTATGATCTTTCTACGAAATTCTTTTGAAAATTTTGAGATTATTTTTACGATCAATATATATTGGGTATAATAAAAATCCCAGGCAGATGTATTATATATTTTTTTTTTATTTCAAGAAATAATTTAAACTTAATGCTAGCAACAGCTCAGAATATTATCCTTTTTTTTTTTTTTATATATATAATCATCTTGTAAATAAAAATAATAAAAAGTTATTATTTTTATTTTTTTATATTAATATTATATTATATCAAGATGAGTTGGAATTTTAGTAATAAAACCTATAAAGAACCTGTCATTGGAATTAACATTAAAAAATTTTTTTCTTGGTAAATATGAATGGTTAAAGATTGCGCTGATCAGTTGAGTTTAAAATGTGATGGTTTTGTGCTTCATTTGGAGAATGACTGTGCTCTTTTATTTCTTTATATATATTTTCTCTCCTTAACATCTCTCTTATGCGCTGCATTGACATCATATAGCTGTTGTTAACGAATATTGTTATGATAAAAATAAAAATTAAAAATTTACAAGATATATCCATTGGAGCATTCCATGAGTTTGTATCATTCTTTTAATCTTTTAAACTATATACACTGAAACTTTTTGTCAAAGCGTAAAAAAATACAAAAAATAAAATCAGGATAACTGTCAACGCGCTCCTGAAAGTTTTAGAACTGGGAGATGAAAAATAAGGAAAAAAAATCTGACAAAAAAATGGCAAAACAGGGAAGACATGGTTAAAATGGCGCGGTAAGATTAAACGAATATTCAAAAAAAAAATAAAAAGAGAGAAAAAGCTTTCAACTGGTGATTTCGTTCAACGCTGTAAAAATTTTTGGCTCTCTTTACAATCACTGTTGCCGCTGCAGGATGCAGCCAATTAGCCAAGATTTATCGAATGCAACTTGGACAACAGGACTCTGTCACCTTAAGTTAAGGTTTGTGTATATTTTATATTTTTAGGTGTTTTGGTTGTAATATTTAACCACCATATGAGATTAAGAATAATTGGAAATATATTCATAAAAAATTCATAACAAACAATTATTATAATAATATTTATTACTCAATTTCAATTTCAGTTATAATTTTATTCGAATTCGTAAATATTGAACTGTTATATCCCGGGATGAAAAAATCGAGGTGTTATAATGAAATATACGCAATTATGTTTGATACTTGAAATAGTATCCCTCAGCGCCATTAGAAGTACTTTTCGAATATCGCTTGAAAAGTATTTTTAGCGGGATAATTATGTTTGACGAGTATTCAAAATACAATTGTATCCGATTAAAATACCTGATAGGGATACTCAAAAATACTATTGTATCCCATCAAAATACTTGCTGATTATAAATATTCAAAAATATACCATTGTATCTGGTTATATTCGATTCAGGGATTATAATACTTTATAGTAGAGATGATATAAAATTTTTCAGTTCCGTAAAATTCGAGTATCAGAATACTTTAAAAGTATATTTTGAAATATTCGAACATTAAAATTACCCGTCCGGGATAATTGTATCTGAGAATCAGTCTTTGATAATACCAACAAAATATCAAAAAATACTCATAAATATTTTCACAAATACTCATAAATATCACCGGATATATAATTCAAATACTACCTTTCAAATACTTGATTTTTCCATCCCGTGATTTAGGAAAATTATTTGTGTATTTGTTTATTTGGAACCATTGTTGTTATTGCTGTTTCGACTTTTATTGTTAATTTAAATATAATATTACCAAACTTTGCTTTTTAATTTTGATAAACTTTATCAGTTATTATTCAAAAACATTTCTTCAGGTGAATATACAAATATTCCAACCGTTGACAAGACGTGCTTTTTTATAAATAAAATAGTAGTACCCCCTAAAAATTTCTAGATTCAACATGAATTGTCAGGGAACCTGAATCAAACTGTAGATTATTTTAACGTAATTTCAAAGTTATAATTTGACATATCCCGGAAAATGTAAAGTAATTTGATAATTTAACATTCACTCGGAAGATCCTTAAGGTTTTTTGTTCACTTCAAAACACGTAAAATTAAATGAAAAGTCATTGCTATTTCCCTGGGGCTTGCTATTGATAAATCTCAATGAAAAAAAAAAAAAACGGAGCGAGAGTCGAAGAAAAGGCCAAGAAAGTTGTGTACTCCGATTTGTTTCTTATTATTTTTCGATTTTCTTCCGTTCGTTTTTTCGATTTTTCTTCGACGTACTCCACATTTCTCCGAATTTCTCTGAATTTTCCGAATACTTTGTCGGACTTTAAAAAAATCAGAAAAAATTAAAAGAAAGTCATTTTAGCCAGTAGTTTAAGTGGGACATAAAAAAACGAAATGAAAAAATAATTTTTTTTTTTTAAAAATATTTTCACTAAATTCAAGTGTATCGATTCATGAATGAGTAGATATTTACGCTTTGAAAAAAAACCTAATCGATTCAAAATAAAAAAAAACTTTTCTCTCGGAAAAGAAAAATTGTAGCATGCAAGAATAAAACAACCATGATACGAAAAAAAAACATTATCTATAATGCCAAGTCTTCTTAAATAAAAGAATTGAATTATGTTTTTTATATAACTATACTTATTCAATCAATGAGTAGTTTTATGAATTAAAATTTTTTTATCTCCTTTTTCCACAAAAAATTATTGAAATCATAATCCTGAGCTCTAAAAATAAATTTTTTTTCTTTCTAAAATGAGTATTTTTCCATTGCCCAATAAAGACGAAACCTTTGTATAAGGTAAAAAATTTATAGAGCGTCAGAAATTATAAGCTTGTTTAAGAATCTAAAATTCTTTTTAAACGTGAAATATTTTTCATCGTGTGTTTTTAAATCCCTGAAAAAAAAAAAAATTTTTTTTTTTTGAAAAAATTATATACTTAATTTGAAAAAATTCATTACAAAGATAAAATATTTTTTTTCTTTTGATTTTCTTACTCGTTCGATTAAAACATTTTAACGCAGGTTGGAAAAATTATTTGTTGCGACAAATGCGACAATTTAATAGAATTGATCAAACTTTAACATTAAAAAAAAAAAAAGTTATCCAATCAATGAATAGTATTACGGATTATAATTTTTCATCTTCTTCTTTCCAGACAAAATTATTGAAATCGTAAACTTCAACTCTGAAAATATATTTTTTTTTTTTGTAAAATAAGTATTATTCTATTTATCAATAAAGACAAAACTTGTGTAAGAAGTTAAAAATTTATAAAGCGTCAGAAATTATAAGCTTGTTATAAATTTATGATTTACGATAAGATGGACTTTTTTTTTTGAATGAGAAAATTGAATTTGAGGCTCAAAGAGCATTCATTAAATCCAAGTATTTAAAATTTTCCATATTAAAAATTTTTGCTTGAACGTAATAAAAATTATTTTATATTTTTCGCACTTATTATTAATACAAAAAAGAATCCTAATCAAATATATTGGATTTTTATTGAGAATATAATATTTCGAATTTTTTAAATTATCGTGTAACGTATATTTACACTGTTTATTCATTTATTAGCATCTAATTTTTATGACACATTAAAAATTTTACAATAAAGCACTTGTTAACTAGATTAATAATACTCAAAAAAAAAAAAAAATGTATGTAAACAATACAAACACAATAACTTTATACATCTTAAAGTAAAATAAGAAATTAAATATGGCGTTTACAATTGACAAGTTAATCAAAAAAATAAACAAAAAACAAACAAAGAAAAAAAAATGTATTTTATTTTGAAAGTAAGCATCTACAAAGAGTCCCGATCTTGACGTCCTAATGAAGCAATCATGAGAAGTATGTATAGAGAGATGAAAAAAAAAAGAGATGCTTGATGGGAATTGTGGTTTTACGTGTGTTAATATATAGATACAGATATATAAAATACAATCAAAATGATGCTGTATATAGTTGGGTATATACGCTAAAGAAAGGCGTCAATGGGGCGTGTCCAGGAGGCACTCACGTTGGTCAAAGTATCGCGGTACCCTCAACAATCTCCACACTTGCTTGCCACGTTTCTATATCACCATGGTTTTTATTTTATGTACCTTGTGCCTTTACTTTTATAAAATTTATTAAATTCTCATTTTCTTATTTATATTTATTTATATAATTTTTTTTTTATATTTCATTATTATTATTCATTTCTCGCTCTTATCCACCGACAAACATACAAACGTACATTTTGAATATAATAATATAAATTTTATAAAGCCGGATGTGGCAGAAACATGTTCATATAATTTTTTTTCTTTTCAACTCGTTAAATCTTCATCTATATATCGGGTTATATCTTATTTTTTTTTTCTCATTTTTTAGATGAACATTATTTTTTTTTCTTCAATGCG
>WSYQ01000591.1:0-16563 GCA_011426435.1 Lysiphlebus fabarum
CGAGTCAAGAATAGCTACCCTGAGGTGTGTTCGTTCACTATTTACACCGAGCGTATGCACGGAGCGTATGCAAGGAAGCGCTAGAGTCGTGCGGTCATTTGAAGAAACTTTTTTAATAAAATTTACTATTTTTTTATTGTTATTTGTTTTTTTCAGTTCTTTTGCTGTCTTTCATAATTATTAATTGCTAATTAGTTATGGTGTTGTTATTTTTCTTTCCGAATCCAATGCGTTAGTAAATTTCATCAATAAAATTTCTTCAAATGGCCGCACGACTCTAGCGCTTCCTTGCATACGCTCCGTGCATACGCTCAGTGTGAATAGTGAACGAACACACCTCTGATATCGATAAACCTATCATATATAAAAATAATTTATAATTATAGTAAATTATGAGACAACAGACTTGTTATTTGTGTTGTAAGAAAAAACAAAGAATGAATGCAATATTTTAAAAAATACTATTAAAAAAATTTTAGCAATTAAAATTCTTCAGAGGACAGGTTTTTCATTCGATAATGCAATCATGAGCGAACATATTTCAACTCATGATTTTATTGATAATCATCGTAGGCAATTAATTAATCACACTAATGATTTATATATATAATATATATATTACAATGCATAACATATTATAACTTTTCACATATATTCTATACATATGATGAATAGGAAAAAAAAATAATAATCCAATATTATATCAAAATATTATTCCGATTTACTGATATTATTAAATAAATATATTAAAAATAATATAAAAAAGAAACGAAAATACAAAGTTCTCTAATAGTATTTTTTTTTTCGGATGAAGTTGGCTTTGGTTTAATGAAAAGTATGATACAATGTAATCACAATGATACCCCCGTCAATGCCTTGAATACTAATTATATTTATAATGCTGTTGATACAAATAAATATCACTTCGTTAATTCAATACAGTCAGTGATACCCAATACTGGTCGAGACAACCACTCCTCACAGAGTCGTAGTCAGTCGAGAAAATGATTTTATGATGATGTTTTTTATCTAAACGTGTTAATACTAGCAAAAATGATAAAAAATTAAATGAACCGAGGTTATTCTAGGGTTAAGTTCAAATAGAGTTCTTAAAGGTTGATTGACCGTTAACCTATGGTTGGAATATGCCCAAACTCAACCGTACGTGAGCGAGTTAGGTGCGGGTTGTCATAGGGTTGCATCGACTTTGATTCAAATGGCAGCAACTGTAGAGTAACGGTTGAATAACTCGAGATGGTTATGGGTTATTTAAGAGTTCGTTTAAAGTTAAAATCTCTGCATAAAATGAATTTGTAGCCGAAAAGTGAATACAAATTATGCGGGTAATGAGATAAAGGATAAAAAATCTTTAATAATTAAATAAACAAAATAATAATCATAATAATAAACAAAATAATAATAATAAACACATAATACGATTTATTTAAAATATTAATTTATTCAACACTTTTATGATCATAATATATTCAATATTCGGAAATTTTCATCTAAAATCAATTTTAATAAATGAAGTCAGCAAAAAGTTTTAAGGGATTACCAGCATAAATCAAAAACACGGATAGAGCCTTGAAATTTTTTTGGTAAATTAATGAAATAATTCTACATTACCATTGTTAAAACCTGGTTAGCCATTTAATGAAAAACGCGGATAGGCTGATGAAAAACTAAAGAAAGTTAAAAAAAAAATAAGAAAAATTCTGATATAAATTTGAATAAGGCTTTCAAACCGTTTTATTTTACAATAATTGTTTGAAATGAAAAAATTACTGATATTTTTCCTTATTTGACAGTTTAGACACACACCAACACAAACTTACAAATATTTGCTGTTGTTTATTGTCACATCTACACTCGAAATTCTATATTTCTCTCTGTCACACGGCTTAAAGCAAATACACACACACATATATAACCTTCAGAAGTGACAACACCAAAATAATGCTGCATTGAAACAATTTTTATATTATATAAATTAAATTAAAAAAAATTCTAATGATAAGAAAATAAAGTCGGCCTATTAAAATAGTATATAAAATGTAATTAAAGTGTCGAAAAAAAAATTTTCATTATTTTTGAAAATCAAAAAAATTTGATTATTTGGGGTTGGCAGCCATGGATCACTCAATGCATTAGGTATAGGACTTTACCCTGCCGCTTACCTCTGAAAATCCGTGCTGGTAATATGTTATGCCTTATAATATGTTATGCATTGTAATATGTATATTATATGTTTATGTGTAGAATAATAAAGGTGAAATCACTTGATATATTCTTGGCGATTCCCACAAGAAAATATTTTATAAAAAATGGGCAAAAAAATTATAGAAATTTTGTAAAATAAGTGAATATTTAGTTCTGAGTTAGGTTCAAAAAAAGTTTATCGAAGGTTGGTATCACGCACATTCCAACCTTGAAATATCTGTTTAATAACCGTTTATGTAGAGTTGGGTTCAAGAAGACTAGAAATACAGAAGGACGAACTCCCCTCAAACAACCGTATCGCTATACTGTCGCCGCTTAATCGAGGGGCGCTACGGTTTACTGCTTATTAGAATGTTTTATTAATCAACAATAATTCTACAAGAAATTACTTTTTTTTAAAAGCATCTCTTCCTCAAGTTATTTGGTTCCTAAAAAAATAATTTATTGCCTATTTTATTAAACAAATTGCTTAGACAAATATACTGGTACAACAAATATACTTGTTGACAAAATATTCGAACAACTGCATCTGTCTTCCTAGTCATTCCTTTATTATAATTGCATTACAAATTACATAAATTAAAAAAAAAAAAACTAATGACTAGAAAGACAGGTCTACAAAGAGCGTAAACTAGCTGATTTTACTGTCACCGACGGAATGGAGCAAGTATAGTTTATAAAGTTGCCGAGGATGGCACTCGCATTCGCACGGTTCCACGTCCACGTGTTGTTTTTGCTTATATTTTGACATGAATTTGTTACAATTGTTAATGTACATGATAAAATGACTAGTGAAAATATAATTATTTTATAAATAATGCAACAATTTAAAGTATAATCAACAAAAAATGAATTAATTTCATATCAATGCGTCGATACATAAATATAAAGGTAAGTATTTGATTTTTTTATAATACAAAAGAAAAATATAAAAATATAAACAAATAGGTATCACAATCTCTATTTGTTTATATAGCTGTAATATTGAAAACGAAATCGATTAATATTACATTTACTACTTTTTTATTATTACTAATTTTCTTTTTACAGTAGGAGACATAATGCAAAAATATATTGTTATTAACTGTCAAACATCAAAAGGAAATAAAAATAATAAGAAAACAAAAAGTTAAGATAATAGATGCAGCCAAAAAAATATATATGCTAGCAATAATTATCAAGAGGCACGGTAGTGCTTCGAGTCAAGTATGAGAAAGGAAATATATATATGTGTGTGTAAGAGTAACTCCTGTGCCTTATTGTACACAACACATTGGTGACCCCTTCCGTCCCCAATTATTTATGATTCAATTAAAATTTGATGAAATCAATTAAAAAATACGGGGTTTTGTAGTGATTCCATAAATCGATGTCAAGCTTTTTTTTAAAAAAAAAAATCAGATTTTTTAGTGGCTTATTTTTTGTTTTATTGAACAATCAAATTAACGGTTGCGATTTTTTGGCTGAAAAGCCAGATTTCTAAATTTGTTAAGTTGGTACTACGGTATAAGATTATATATATTTTTTTTTTTTTCTCTTCTCTCGTGCTTATTTTTGTTGACAAAAAGATGTGATATCTAACAAAAAACAAGTTTTTTGTACAAAAAAAAGCGTCAAGTATTCGAAATAATTATTGTAGTCAATTTGTAATGTAGCTTGTTTTGTCACTAATTAATTTTTTGATATAAAAGAAAATTAATAATAATTTGAAAAAAGGCACTTTATATTGAATCTAACAAAAAACAAAAAACAAGTATTTTGTACAAAAAAAAGCGTCAAGTATTCGAAATAATTATTGTAGTCAATTTGTAATGTAGCTTGTTTTGTCACTAATTAATTTTTTGATATGAAAAAAAATATTTTACTATAAAAACCAACGAAGAAATTTTATTTTCGATACATGTAGTTAAAACTAAATTGTTGAAAAAAATAAAATAAAATAAAATAAAAAAAAAAAAAATTATACTTGACCCCGCGTAGTTTTTTCCTAAATTAAAAACTAAATTTTGAGTCATACCAACATTATTCAATCTCATGTATAGCGAGGTCAAGTATAATTTTTTTTTTTTTATTTTATTTTATTTTATTTTTTTCAACAATTTAGATTTAACTACATGAATCGAAAATAAAATTTCTTCGTTGGTTTTAACTTCCATAATTTTAATAATAATATCTAATTTAATAATAAAAAAAGTATTATTATAATAGAATATTACTAATTAAATAAGTACTGTCAATAATAACAATGAGAAGAAAGTGATTATTTCCGAATCATTTAAGTGGTTCACGTAGTGAACGTGAATTTAATAAAGAAAACAATGTAAAAAATTATTTGTATAAAAAAATATTAACAAATTACTGTTTTTAAAAATAATTTTTAGTATAATTCACGGTGTTAAATAATAATTAAATAATAATTTATTTGATTAAAAAAAAAAATTACAATTTTACGAAAAAAGTATCTGCAAAAGAATATGCATGATTTTAAAAAATGGACTTAAGGAAAAACAATTTATTCTTCATTTTTAAATAAATAAATTATTTTTTATTTAATAATTAGTTAAAGAAAGAAAGGGACAGTTTATTCTTTATTTTTTAAATGAATAAATGCCTTTAAATTATTTTTAAATAAATAAATTGCTGAAGAAAGAGATGGACTAAAAAAAAATTAATTTGTTTTTCATTTTTTAAATAAATAAATTATTTTTTAATAAACGAATAGCTATAAAGGGAATGGTAGACTCAAGGGAGAGACAACGTCTTACTCAATATTAATAATATTATAATTAACAAATGCAATAGCACTAAAGATCTTGGTATATTATATGATGAAACATTCACATTTAATGAGCATATTAATAATATTTGCAAAAGATCAATGAGAATGCTAGGTTTTATAAACATAACCACCAAGCAATTTTCTAATTATCACACTTTTACTGTGTTTTTTAATTACAATTTTTTTACAATTTTACTTTTACTTCCAATAATGGACTATGGTGTACCTGTATTACCGTTTAATGCGACTAAACATATCAATGCTATAGATAAAATACACAAAACATACTTAAAACAACTAATCTATAAAAAATCACTCTATCCCAAGAGGAACAAATTATATTGATCTCTGTATAAATGAGAATACGACTTGTATGTCTATTAGACGTTTATATATTAATACCATCTACTGCATAAAAGTATTAAACAACTATATATATAATCCTGAAATTTTACATCAGCTGCCTTTATGGATCCATAGAAGTATTGAAAGTAGGTCAAACACTTTATTACTCAGTAACAAACAAAACAATTAGCAAAAATATAACTCAATCATATTCACCAGTCAATAATTTAATTAATTGTTTAAATGCTTTTATCAACACTTATCCTGATTTTGACCCATTTAATAATATTGGGAATTTAAGTATTAAGAAACTTGAAGCAATTGATGACTTAACTTTATCTTTAAATTTACTTTAAATAAATAATTAAATAATTAATTTATATATATTACACATAATAAATTTACCATATTAAGTTATTAATCCTAAGGCACCAGATATAATTAAATTAAATTAAATTAAATAACTTAAGCACAACATACAATAATTTAAGTTTATTTAAAATATAAGAAAATAAGATAACTAATTATAACACTTATTCTAAACAATCATAAAAATACTACAACATTGTACGTATACTAGCATCTCAATTATAAGGATATAAATGTACATCAATCACTGTATAATTGACCTCATAAATCGGCCTTCAATGTGCCGGCAGGTCGACAATCGTTTAAATAAATAAATAAATAAATTCATTTTTTATTTTTTAAATAAATAAATTCCTGGAAATTATTTTTAAATGAACGAGTAGCTAAAGAAAAAGATGTATTCAAGATAAAAACAATATTCATTTTTTATTTTTTAAATAAATAAATTATTTTTCATTAAACAAATTGCCAAAGGATAAACTGGACTCAAGAAAAAAACGATTTATTTATTTTTTTAAATAAATAAATGCCGGTAAAATATTTTTTAATAAACTAATAGCTAAAGAAAAAGAAATACTTAAGAAAAAGACAATATTTATTTTTTATTTTTTAAATAAATCAATGCCTGTAAAGTATTTTTTTAAAAAAAAATAGCTAAAGAAAAAGAAAGACTCAAGAAAAATACAATTTATTCTTCCTTTTTACATTAATAAATGCTTTTAAATTATTTTTTCATAAACCAAAAGCTTAAGAAAAAATTTGACAGCAATAATCGTTAAAAATTTTTTTTTTATTAATCTCTTTTTTTAGCTATTTGTTTTGAAAAAAAAATTCGTAGGCATTTATTTCTTTAAAAAAAAAAGAGTAAATTGTCTTTTTTCGAGTCCATCAATCCCTCAGCTTTTTGTTAATTACAAAATGATTTCAAGCGTTTAATTCATCTGAAAAATAAAGAATAAATTGTCTTTTCTTTGAGTCCATTCTTTCCTTTAGCTATTTGTTTATCAAAAATGATTTAAAAGCATTTATTTATTTAAAAAAATGAAAATCAATGTGAGTCAATTTTATTCTTCAGATATTTGTTTATTAAAAAATAATTTATTCTGTGAAAAATAAAAAATAAATTGTTTTTTTCGTAAGGTTGTTTTCGGAGATCTGAAATCGCACCAGATTTTTTTTGTTTTGGTCTTATTTTTTTAATGAAATAATTATCTACATTATCAATTTTTTTAAATTTTTTCCTGTGTGTTTTTTTTGAGATATTTACTGTCAAAGTTGACAACTTTAACACACAAGGTATAGGTGTTACCTCATATTTTTATGTATTTTTATTAATAACTTTTTTAAAACGCACCAGAAAACGTTCAAATTTTAACAGTTTGTAGTCCTAAGAACGATAAATTTTTTGATATACATTTTTTTCATTTCGTCTGTTTCGTTTAATAATTATTCAAGTTTTAAAAACAGTAATTTATTGTTTTTTATGGTTTGCGCGCGTGGGGGACTCATACTTCGGCATCACTGTTTGTCTCTCCTTCGTTGTTTTTCTCTGGCGGAAAAGGAAATCAACACACAGATACGGACATACACAAACATACAATAGGATTTTTTTTATAGTGTGCTTCAACTAGCAGTGCTTCACGATGTAAATTTTGAGTACTAGCATAGTATTAGTGTATATTAGTATATATTAGTATATACACTAATACTAAAGTAGTCAATATTTCAATCAGTAGCAGCACAAAAATCTTGGGGACACGGACATAAAATATAGCGTTACGGTATATAGCGTTTTTGAGCACAAATATTCATTCTACCTTGGTTTTGGGAAACAACCTTAAGAGTATCTTTTTCTTTAGCTATTTGTTGTTTAGATAAATAATTTACAAGCATTTATTTATTTGAAAAATAAAAAATAAACATTTATTTATCCAATAAATGAAGAATAAATTATCTTTCTTTAATTCCATCTCTTTCTTCAACTATTTGTTTATTTAAAAATAATTTAAACCCCAGTTGAAATTTTTCAGTCCTGGAACTTTCTTTAGCCTGCAAGCGTCCTTATTTGTGCAAGTTCCAGGACGATGCAGGCTAAAGAAAATAACATAAATGCCGGACGTTGAAAGACAATCGTCCTGCATAAGCGTGCAAAGTTTAAAGAAAACCAGTCTTTAAATAAAGATGATCGTCCTGCATAAGCCTGATACTTTTTAATTGATTCTTTCTTTAAATAAAGCTGATCGTCCTGAAACGTCCTTCTAGTTACTCGGATAAACCAAAAATATAAACTAATTGAACATTATTTATTAAATAAATAATAAAAAATAAAAAATTAATTAATATTTTCAAATAGTTTATTAATATAATTTTTGCTAGCTAATCAATGATTTTAATTAAACCTAAATTATCCGAAAATTAAAACTACTTTATTTTTTGGTTCCGAGGAGGATTCGAACCCGGGACCTCCGATTGCCATACCGAGGACTTTCACGCGTGACCGTTTTAGCGAATTGACAATTTGATAATTTTTATTTAACTTAAAGTTAGGAGAATATTTATACCTATATGCAGTTTATAAAAGATAATTACTTGTAGAATAATTGTTTTAATAATTATTTAACCAAATAAATTTATTTTTATTGAAAATTGGGCATTAAAAATGTATTTAATAATATAAATTAATAATTTTTAAGTAAGCAATTCTCTAAAGAAAAGGATGCATTTGCGAAAAAGATAATTATTTGTAAAATAATTAGTTGAAAAATTATTTATGCAATCACATTTGTTTTTTAAGGCAATAGACAATTAAAAATACATTTTACGTGATTAATGAATAATTTCTAAGTGAAAAATTAGCCAAGAAAAAAGATGTATTTGCAAAAAAGAAAAGTACTCGTAAAATAATTGTTTTAAAACATATTTGACCGATTGCATTTGTTCCCCTAGCCAATCAGATATAAAAATGTATATTTAAAATTATAATTTATTAATTTTTAAATGAACAAGACAAGTACTTGTAAAATAATTGTATTGAAATTTATTTAATCAATTGCATTTGTCTCTCTGGACAATCGGATGTTAAAATGCATTTAAATACATAAATTAATAATTTTTAAGTGAACAAGTGGCGAAGGAAATAAATGCATTTGCAAAAAAGACAAGTATTTGTAAAATAATTGTTTTAAATCTATTTTATTGCAATTACATTTGTCCATATAGCTAACAGACATGTAAAAATGCATATTAAATTATTAATTTTTTATTTTCTAATGAACAATATAGACTACACGAAAAAAAGACAATTATTTACGTAATTACTTGTCTTTTTTGCAATTACATCCTTTTCTTTAGGCAATTGTTCTCTTAAAAATATCTAATTTATATTTTTAAATGTCCAAGGTCTAGAAAGACAAATGTAATCGCATATATACTTATTTAAACAATTATTTTGCAAGTACTTGTCTTTTTTGCAATTACATCTTTTTCTTTAGCCATTTGTATTCTTAAAAATGATTAATTGTTAATTTTAAATACATTTTTAGATGTCCAAAGGCTAAGAAGAAAGATGTAATTGCACAAATAATTTTTTAAACAATTATTCTACGAGTACTTGTCTTTTTTGCAATTACATCTCTTTCTTTAGCCACTTGTTCATGTAAAAATTATCAATTAATTATTTTAAATGCATTTTTCAATGTCTATTGGCTAGAGAGACTGATGCAATTGATTATATAATTTTATAAATAATTATTTTACAAGTACTCGTCTTTCTTGCAAATGCATCCTTTTTCTTAGCCAGCTGTTCTCTTAAAAATTATTAATTTGTATTCTTAAATGCATTTCTAATACTCAATTTTTAATATAAATAAATTTATTTAATTAAATACTTTTTAAAACAATTACTTTACAAGGACTTGTCTTTTTTGCAATTACATCTTTTTCTTTAGCCACTTGTTCACTTAAAAATTATTAATTTATATTTTTAAATGCATTTTCAAATGTCTAATGCCCAGGGAAGACATGCAATTGTTAAATAATTTTTAAATAATTATTTTACAAGTATTCGTCTTTTTTGCAAATGCATCCTTTTTCTTTAGCCACTTGTTCACTTAAAAATTATTAATTTATATTTTTAAATGCATTTTTAATAAACAAATGGCTAGGAAGACAAATGTAATTGCACGAACAATTTTTTAAATAATTATTCTACCGTTATTGTCTTTTTTACATATGCATCCTTTTTCTAAGCCAATTGTATTCTTAAAAATTATTAATTCATATTTTTAAATGTCTACTGGCTATGAAGACAGATGTAATTGCTTAAATAATTTTTTAAACAATTATTCTACGAGTACTTTTCTTTTTTGCAAATACATCTTTTTTCTTAGCTAATTTTTCACTTAGAAATTATTAATTAATCACTTAAAATGTATTATTAATTGTCTATTGCCTGAAAAAACAAATGTGATGGCATAAATAATTTTTCAACTAATTATTTTACAAGTAATTATCTTTTTCGCGAATGCATCCTTTTCTTTAGTCAATTTTTCTAAGTTTTTCTGGGACTTATAAAATAAATGGAAATTCAAAAAGGACTTAGAAGGACGATCGGCTTAAAGAAGCCTGCTTTAAAAATTGTTAAAAATAAAAAGAGATAGAAGAATAAAATTAAACATTTTTAAAAGACGATGCAGGATGATTGTCTTTAAAGAAAGACTGTCAAAGTCGATGCAGTACGATCAGCCTGCATTTAGGACTGAGCAGGACGCTAAAGACTCAGCAGGACTAGAAAATTTCAACTGGGGAAGGCATAAACTGTCTTTTCCTAAGTTCATCTTTTCCTTTAGCTATTTGTTTATTAAGAAACTATTCATTTTATTTAAAAAATAAAGAGTAATCGATTTTATAATTTGATTATAATTCGAACTTCTTTTCTTGGACTACAAAAAGGCTAGAAAACTAGAGGTGCCTTCTTAAATTGAGGTTTATGGGGTAGAGTCAGATACGGTTAATTTAACAGTGGACTGTTAACTTACCTATATCCTCCTCCTTCACAGTGTAATAAAAATTATCCTCTCTATCTATTCCCTAGCCTATATACATAACTTAGCTATATGCTACTCCTACACAGGGGTAATAAAAATAAAACTTAAAAAAAAAAATTATTTACCAAAATAAACTAAGTCCCTTATAAACTTGATAAAACTAAGCGTATTTATAAAAAGCACTACGAATCGTAGAAAGGCCAAAATCAAAGATAAACCTTGACCCTCTCCGTGGGGTGCCACGGGACCATTCATTTTCTTATGCGGCTCACTTACGCATTCAATTTTTCGATAAAAACGTATTATTAATGTTCATTATCCTCAGCTGATTGAGCTGACTAATCATATAAGAAACTAAGGAAACTCGAAGATCATAAATATCTCAATAAGGGAAGAAAAAAATATGGTAAATTCCTTGATACGACCTGATTACTAATCGAAACAAAAAATTAATTTAATTGAAAAGGTTAAAAAAAAATAAAATTATTTTCTTTTTGGAAAATAACATAGAAAAATAGTATAAAAAGGATAGAGTTTAGTACCGTTTTGTAGGTAAAAAAATTTTCAAGTTTTTGGTATTTTTAGTTTTTTTTTTTATAAAAGGGTTGATTTAATATTAGGGTTTGAAGGTTGAGTAATTGTAATTAGGAGTGGGAGAGCTAAGGTTTCAGGGGATAGATGAGAGGAAAATATATTATTGTCGCAGTCACACTCGGTCACGTTCGTTCATTCGGTTTCTATTATATCCTTCTTTCTTTATATATATATATATATACCCGCACGAACAGAAAAATCTCAGTCTTAAACAAGCTTGAAGTCTTGAAACGCGCTTCATTGAACTTAAACTGTCTTGTGAGATCTTAAACGAACTTTTATTAGCTTCCCGCACAGAAAAATCTCAGTCTTAAACGAGCTTCCAGTCTTAAAACGCGCTTCATTGAACTTAAACTGTCTTGTGAGATCTTAAACGAACTTCCATTAGCTTCCCAAATAAAATCACAAGTTTTTCCGAGGTCCCCAAACTCTTTCAAAGGCTTGAATTAAAAGACTTCGAAAGCATTCAAATCTCGGTCTTTCAGACGCTTGATTTGAAAGACTTCAAAAGCGTTCACATTTCTCAGTCTTTCAAAAGCTTGATTTAAAAGACTTCAAAAGGGTTCAAATTCTCAGTCTTTTAGAAGCGTGATTTAAAAGACTTCAAAAGCGTTCACATTTTTCAGTCTTTTAGAAGCTTGATTTAAAAGACTTCGAAAGTTTTTAGGTTTAAAAAAAAAAAAAAATTCAATAAATACGATTTCGAAAGCTTGTAGTCTTAAAATTAAAGGCTTTAAAACTTATTTCAATGAAAATTTTATTTGGGAAGCTAATGGAAGTTCGTTTAAGATCTCACAAGACAGTTTAAGTTCAATAAAGCGCGATTTAAGACTGAGATTTTTCTGTTCGGGACTTAGAAAAAATTCAAACTGCCTGATATAAAATTGTTAAGATTTTTATCATTTTGTATATTAAATAAGTATATTTCGCGGATTTTGATTAATATGTAGCTCTTATCATTTATTAATTGATGTTATTGGTTAACTTTTTTTTATTTATATATTTTTTGAAAAAAAAAAATTCAAGTTTGATTGCTTGTAGTGTATTTAATTTTACAATTCACTCTAAATATTTATTCAAGTTTTCATGTTATAAAATTTTTTAAAATAACAAAAATTAGAAACTCAAAGTCTAAGTAGTAAATATATTCACTTATTTTCAATTGATGATGTGGTTGAGTGGTCAACCTATCCGACTTCCACCCAAGAAACCTGTGATCGATCCCGTGCAGATTTTTTTTTTTTGGAAAAATTTTACAAATTTGAAAAAGAAAAAAAAAAAATGAAAGACTCCGAAGTCTTTAATTTAAAGACTTCGGATTTAAGAGTTCGAAAGCCTGAGGTCTTCCATTGAAAGACTTCAGAAGCTCGAAGTCTTTCATTTTAAGACTTTATATTTAAGAGTTCGAAAGCCTGAGGTCTTCCATAGAAAGACTTTGCAAGCCCGAAGTCTTTCATAGGAAGTCTTCCGAAGACTTCCTAGTTGGACAAATGAAGCGCGTTTTAAGACTTCAAAGGATTTTAAGTTCGTTTAAGACTGAGATTTTTCTGTTCGGGTTCCCAAATAAAATTTTCATTGAAATAAGTTTTAAAGCCTTCAATTTTAAGACTACAAGCTTTCGAAATCGTATTTATTGAATTTTTTTTTTTTTTTAAACCTAAAAACTTTTGAAGTCTTTTAAATCAAGCTTCTAAAAGACTGAAAAATGTCAACGCTTTTGAAGTCTTTTAAATCACGCTTCTAAAAGACTGAGAATTTGAACCCTTTTGAAGTCTTTTAAATCAAGCTTTTGAAAGACTGAGAAATGTGAACGCTTTTGAAGTCTTTCAAATCGAGCGTCTGAAAGACTGAGATTTGAATGCTTTCGAAGTCTTTTAATTCAAGCCTTTAGAAGAGTTTGGGGACCTCGGAAAAACTTGTGATTTTATTTGAGAAGGTAATGGAAGTTCATTTAAGATCTCACAAGACAGTTTAAGTTCAATGAAGCGCGTTTTAAAACTTGAAGCTCGTTTAAGACTGAGATTTTTCTGTTCGGGGTTCGAAAGCCTGAGGTCATCCATAGAAAAACTTAGCAAGCCCGAAGTCTTTCATAGGAAGTCTTCCGAAGACTTCCTAGTTGGACAAATGAAGCGCGTTTTAAGACTTCAAAGGATTTTAAGTTCGTTTAAGACTGAGATTTTTCTGTTCGGGATACCTTTCTTTTTTTCATTCAAATCAAACTGAACAGATATTCGTCTTTGAAGCGTCCGTGGCCAAAAAATAATAGCAAAAGCGATTGTTTATTGTAGAATTAATATTAACAATTAAATACTAGCTTCAATAATTGACCAATTTTAATAAATTTTTTTTTGTTTTGACAGACTTTCTACTGACCTTTTTCACTTTAAAAATAACAACAATATGAATTGTTTATTGAAAATTGTTATTAAAAACCAAATTTTTAATTTAAAAATTCATTTATATACTTTTTTTTTTTTTTTGATTACCAAAAGGACAATTCAAACTTTATTATCATTGAAAAAAAAATTTATATTTATGAAAAACAACAACAAAATGAATTGTTCATTATAAAATTATTATTAAAAATTGGATTCTAGCTTCAATAGGGGATCGATTTCAACATTTATTTTTTGTTTTAAAAGGCTTCATTCTGACTATTATATAATCAAATAAAAAAAATTTTTACTCAAAAAATAACAACAATATAAATTGTTTATTGTAAGATTATTACTAACAAAAAACAAAAATTAAAATTTTATGTACAAAAGAAGTGTCAAGTGTTCGAAATGTGATGTAATTAATTTTGCTATTAATTAATTTTTCATATATAGATACATATACAATATATAACATATGATACTATATAGAAAAACCAAAGAAGAAAATTTATTTTTGATTCATGTAAGTTTAAATTGTTAAATGAAAAAAAAAAAAAAAAAAAAAAAAAAAATTATACTTGACCCCGCGTAGTTAAATTTTAAGCCAATATTATTTAATCTTATATAAAGCGGGGTCAAGTATAATTTTTTTTTTTTTTTTTTTTTTTTTTTTTTCATTTAACAATTTAAACTTACATGAATCAAAAATAAATTTTCTTCTTTGGTTTTTCTATATAGTATCATATGTTATATATTGTATATGTATCTATATATGAAAAATTAATTAATAGCAAAATTAATTACATCACATTTCGAACACTTGACACTTCTTTTGTACATAAAATTTTAATTTTTGTTTTTTGTTAGATATCACATCTTTTTGTAAAGTTTCTATAGCTTTATTGTATTTAAATAACATAAATACACATAAATATTAGACTGTTTCAAAAAAAAAAAATATTTTTTTTTTTCTTCTCCCACCCTATAAAATGTTAGTACTCATCGAGACAAACCATGTACTATTTTTTTTTTTTTTTTTTAATGTCGCTCATCGACTTTTAATATTTTCCATTTAAAATACATGTAACCAGAGTGCTCATTTCGTACTTTTGTTTTTAACTTGATCAATTTTCAAGCTAGCGACTTGAAATTAGGACCGTTTGAAAGCTTAAAAAAGAGCTTTAAAGAAAACATTGAAAAAAAAATTTTATTATCAAATATGAAAAAAAAAAAAAACAGCGTTATTTATGCAATTTTTTTATAAACAAATAATGATAACTTGTAAAATAATTAATATATTTAAAAACTAATTGAATATTTAGAAAGCTCCATTAAAAAGCTTAAGATATTATATATTATATGTTGAATTTTTTTTTTTTAATAAATACTTAGAAGTCTATAAATTAAAAAATTTTCGTTTTTTTACAAATAAACATTAATAACATTTTTTATTCAAAAAACCGCTGATAAGAAATTTTTTTTTTAATGTTTTTTTCTAAGCTTTTTTTTTAAGCTTTCAAATGGTCCTGATTTCAAGTCTCTAGCTTGAAAATTGATCAAGTTATAAACAAAAGTACGAAACGAGCACTCTGGTTACATGTATTTTGAATGGAAAATATTAAAAGTCAATGAGCGACATTAAAAAAAAAATAGTACATGGTTTGTCTCGATGAGTACTAACATTTTAAGGGGTGGGAAAAGAAAAAAAAAAATATTTTTTTTTTTTGAAACAGTCTAATAAATATATACGTTGGGTTGCCACGCATTTATCTATAGCTCCAAAAAAAAAATATTGAATTTGCCCTCAGTATCCCCTATATATTTATAAATTTTAATTTAATTTATTTTATTTCATTTTTGTTTATTAAAATAAATTAATTATTGTTATTTATTATTTATTATTTATTTAGATTTATTATTTTATTTTCTTTTTGTTTATATTGATTTAAAATAAATGCTGTTATAATGTTACCAACATAAAAACAAAAATCTGGACTAAAATAAATTAAACAAAATAAATTAATAATAAATGAAACTGAATTATAAACAAGATAAACATAAGCTAGATATGTTACCAACATAATAACAAAAATCTGGACTTATGAAATAATTTTACGAAAAACGCAATTTAGAAAAATTGATTTTACTTTTAAAAAAAAATATGCAAGTTAAAAATTTAATTTTTTTTTTATTAAAAAGACTGATATTAAATTTCGTAATCACACTGAATAAAATTTTGATATAATTAATTTATAATATTAAAATTAGTCTTTCAAATATTAGCAAGGGTTATGGTTACCTCTATTTCGTGTATAATAGTCTCGGTAGTGCCTTTTCGTTTTCATTTTTTTTTTTTTCGAATATTATTGTCTTTCTCACACTTGACACGAGGCACTACCGTGCCTCTTGATTTATAAATGAATTTCTATTTTTTAATAAGTGATTTTTTTTTTTTTTTTGTTTGAAAAAAGACAAGACAAACTGGGATATTATTGAAAAAAAATTTTATATACTTGAAAAACAACAACAAAATTAATTGTTTATTACAAAATTATTATTAAAAATTGAATTTCTATTTTAAGGTTGTTTTCCGAAACCAAGGTAGAATGAATATTTGTGCTTAAAAACGCTATATACCGTAACGTTATATTTTATGTCCGGGTCCCCAAGATTTTTGTGCTGCTACTGATTGAAATATTGACTACTGTATATATACACTAATACTATGCTAGTACTCAAAATTTACATCGTGAAACAATGCTATTTCACACTATAAAAAAAATCCTATTGTATGTTTGTGTATGTCCGTATCTGTGTGTTGATTTCCCTT
>WSYQ01000592.1:0-53976 GCA_011426435.1 Lysiphlebus fabarum
TATTAGAATTGTGTTTCTGCGAGAGCCATTAAAATTGATTTTCGAATATCGCTCAAAAAGTATTTAGAAGGATAATTGTGTTTGATAAGTATTTGAAAATACTATTGGATCTGGTTCAAATACCTGCTGGTTATATATTCGAAATATGTTCGATTAAGATATAATTTGAATACTTTACCTATATGTAGATGACTCACGAATTATTATATAATACCTAATGTTTTATTTTTATTACATTTATTAATATTCGGCCAATCCTACTTTAATAATATTGAAATAGGATAAAAAATATACATCATGTGATAAAATGAATGCAAAAAATATACATCATGATATACATCAAAGTTATTTATTTTTTTTATAAACAAAAAAAGAATAAAAATGAATGTTGCTGTGAATGTTTCATATACATAAAGAAAAAAAAACAATCGGGCGCTATGAAGAATCGAAAAAATATGGTGTAGTGTCGACAAAAAATTACTTATTTAAAAAATATTAAAATCGTTTTTATTAAATTAATTTTCATGAATTAATATTTATGTAATTTATTAATCATAACATATTATTTATTATCTATTTCCATTATTTAAATAAACTTCTATATATGTTTAAGTAGAATATGTTTCGATAAAACTATATTTTTATTCATCCAGGGAAAAAAAAATTAAATTCCATGAAAGATGACTTCATTATGCCTTTATCAGGAATTCAGCATTGTTCATTTGGATAAATTCATGATAAAGTCATGATGAAGTCCATTATGAATCCATCATAATGTATATTTTTTTACACGCGATAATATAAATAATGTAAAATAAAATTTTTCTATGTACAAAAAGTGAAGTACAATAAAATTTTATGACTGAATTTACTACAACTTTTCGAAAAAAAAAAAATGGTTGACAGTATTCAAAGCTTTATATCTCAAAAACTAAAAATTTATTCCGTTTTAATACAAAATTTATTACAAAAAAAGAAAAAAAATTCCCCATTTCGAATTTTTTAACACTTCATATCTCGAAATCTATGAAAGATATCAAAAAACTGTTGCGGCCATTAATGTTTACTCAAAAAGTTGCTCCAATTTATTTATATAATTTTGTCGCCACGGGAATCGTAACCGTGCTCAATCGTGTTTTAAAATAAGCTTTCGAGCTCTTTATTTAACCCTTTCAAAATATCGAAAAATATTCACGAATACTCATAAATATCACCAGAGATAATTCAAACACTATAAAAAGTTGAAAATACTTCTAAAATACTTCTTTTTTTATCTCGGGTTAATCAAATTGGTAGTTCGATTTGAAAAAAAAAATTTTTTTTTCCATAATCGGTAAAGAAAAATTTATAACATATTTTAAACTGACCCATGTGGAGAACACGCAGCTAAATTAACCGTTCCAAATCAACGACCGAGAACCTGACTTTTATGTGGGTCACTGTGACTTTAAAATGTTATGTTTATATGCTGTCGTTGAATAAAAAAAAACTAACTATAGTTAAAAAATATAGCTCATTGTTACTTACAATAATTTATAGCTGAACTTACCAACGATTAATTTTTATTTTCCAGATATTATAATTTTCCAAAAATTATTAGATATATTTTCAAAAACGATCAATTTATTTAATTAGCACTTCACATTGAAATAAATTATTAATTAAACTGAAAGCAGTTTATATATAACAAAAACTGTATATATCAGGAAAAAAACAAACAATTATTATTCTGAGTTGTGAAAGAAAATTTCAAGCACGTAATTTTGGTTACTTTTGAGGAACGATAACAATAACACACACAAGATAAAAAAAAATCAAAAAGGATAATTTGTTAATTTATTTTATTCTTCTGAAAATCAGTTTAAATATTCCATCCGGCAGGCCAAGTGGACGATACTCGTCTGACCGGCATGGTGCAGGCCGGGATGTGTATCCTAATGTTCAAGGTATCGAAGTTGTTCACCAATGAGTTGAGGCTTGAAAGGAGTAGGTAGAAAAGTATTCAACGTCATCATAACGATCGTCTTTGTTAATATTCTTAACTTCCCCTACCCTCAGTGTCGATTTTATACAAACATACAGCAAGTGCTAATAGACAATTTCTCGTTGGAAGTAATCGAAATAAAATGGAAGTGGTAGTGATAACCATGATGGTGGTGGAAAAAGATACATACAACCCGGAAAGCAAAAACGTAAGCTATGAAAGGAAATAAAAATAATATACGAAAGATACCCACAGTAGTTACTTAATATGTCGGTTTAAGATTTTTATTTCTTTTTTTTCTGATTTATCTTCTTATTTTTTATTTTTCTTAGCTACCTTAAGACTTATGTCTAAATATAAACCAAAGAGAGAAAAAAAAAAAAACGATGAACTCAAAGATTAAGTGGGCCAGTGGCGAGGTCATGAAAGAAGAGAACAAGTAAACGTGCACAACTGCGACACACTGTCCTACTCATGAGGACCTATCTCACTTTGTCTCACAACACAAACCCGAATCATTGAATGTCCATTCAAAAAAACCGTTTCCTATTTAACTCGCGTGTGTGCATTCCATTTTTTCTTTTTATTTTTGCACAATTTAATAATGTAGCACAATATAAATATGCTTATTTATACACTGTTAAACTGTTGATTTCTACAATCATTTTTGTGTTTAATTTTATAACGATAGTTTTTGTTTTTGATTGAAAAGAATCATTTTAATTGAATTTGATTTTTTCGGATTGAAATTTCAATTAAAATCAAATAAAATCTTTTTTTTATATATAAAGTTATTGTAACTAAAAACATGTTTAAAAAATTGTAACTTCTCGGGATAAAATTTTTTAGTCATTTTTATCATCAAAAAAATGCCTTGCCAGCACCAGAGTTTTGCTCAGTGCCAAATTTATGACTACTTTTGACTAAAAAAAATTAGCGAGCATCGAAAAAAACACTTCATATGATTGAAAAAATTTATCCCGGGTCACAAGTATATTTATTTTAAACTTGGTTCAACCTTTATTATTAAATATAAAAATAGTTATTATTTTTCTAAAATTTATTTAAATATATTAATTATAATTTTTATAAGTTTATAAAAATATTTTTTTAAAAATTCAGCAACTTTTTAAAAAATGCTCGTGACCTTGATCGCATTTAGAACTCGTAGCGTTAAATAAACGGCTACAATTTGAACATGGATTACAATGCAAAATAATTAAAATATATATATAGACATTTTAAGAAAAAGCATTAAATGACAAAATAATTATCCATCAAACAAGGTATCATAAATAATAACGTCGTAGATAAATAAAACTGATTGGAAAATTTTACATATTATATGTAACTGCTGCTGCTGTTACTGCCTACAAGTGTTCAAGAATGCGTAATTGATAACGGTCTCACAAATAATCATTCTCAGCAGATCCGGGCGGGAAAATCAGATATATTAAACATGTATATGCGTAAAACTAAACTCATCAATCAACAAAAAAATGAATAAAACAATGTTCAAAAAGTAAAAAGACAAAATTACAAAGAAATAAATAACATAATACTTTCAATAATGAAACAAATATGCCAATTGGGAAAGCTTTATTCAGTGATAGCTGGTATTTTGCCGTGCTTTTTTAAAATATAATCGACTTATGTTTCAAATAAGTCGAACGAACATCAATAAAGAATTTCATCGATTAAACTGCAATATAAATTTCAACTTTTTATTGTCAATATATACTATATCATCAATAAATTTTGTATGTTATCGATATTTCATAATTTAAAAAAATCTTTCTTAATTTTCTCAGTTTTAATCAAATGTTTATTTATTTACACTAAATAAATTTATTCATCGAATAATAGTAAAGTCATTTAATAAGACATTGTAAAAGATTTAAAAATCTCATGTTTTAAGCATGAGGTAACAGTCAGAATGTACCGTAGAACGATGACAAGAATTTTTGTTTTTCTTACGGTACATTTTGCCGCTATATAAGTGAACCTTTTGGCTTGCGGCGTTAATTGGAATGCGATGAGCAGCGATGAGTCAAAAGCAAAATATTTCGTTCAAATCAATAGTCAGCCCGAACAGAAAAATCTCAGTCTTAAACGAGCTTCAAGTCTTAAAACGCACTTCATCGAACTTAAACTGTCTTGTGAGATCGTGAATGAACTTCCATTAGCTTCTCAAATAAAATTTTCATTGAAATAAGTTTTAAAACTTTTAATTTTAAGACTACAAGCTTTCGAAATCGTATTTATTGAAATTTTTTTTTTTTAAATCTAAAAACTTTCGAAGTCTTTTAAATCAAGCTTCTAAAAGACTGAAAAATGTGAACGATTTTGAAGTCTTTTAAATCACGCTTCTAAAAGACTGAGAATTTGAACCCTTTTGAAGTCTTTTAAATCAAGCTTTTGAAAGACTGAGAAATGTGAACGCTTTTGAAGTCTTTCAAATCGAGCGTCTGAAAGACTGAGATTTGAATGCTTTCAAAGTCGTTTAATTCAAGCCTTTAGAAGAGTTTGGAGACCTCGGAAAAACTTGTGATTTTATTTGAGAAGCTAATGGAAGTTCATTTAAGATCTCACAAGACAGTTTAAGTTCAATGAAGCGCGTTTTTAAGACTTGAAGCTCGTTTAAGACTGAGATTTTTCTGTTCGGGAGTATTCAAAAAATAATAGTAACAGACACTTAGTAACGTTTGGTGAGGCCTTCGGCCCAATTTAACCGTTGGCAATTGAAAATTTTCAGTACTCCGGCTAGAGCTTATGCTCAAAAACCGTGTTTTGAAAAATTCTATCACTTAAAAAAGTACTACTTCATTCCGTCAGTCAATTTTTTTCTATTTGAAAAAAAAAAAAATGATTTTATTTTCATTTATGCTTAAATGATATTGATGAAGATGCATAATCTTGATTTTCTATTACTGTATGGAAAATTTTTCTTAACTTCAACAAGCACAGTAATAAAAAACAATACTCTACAATATTCTGTCTCTTACGTGTTTGTTGATGTAAACACTAAGATACAGAACTTCTAACTGCTATACAGTGTAACATACCCGAGTGGAAATTGAGTTCAAGGTTTGATCAAAACTTGATCAAGTAACTTGAATACACATCAAGTTTTGATCAGCCAACTTGATCAAGAATTGACCAAAACGTAACGCAAAAACTGGTCAAGATTTGATCAAGTTGTCTGGTCAAGATTTGATCAAGCTGTCTGATCAAATCTTGACCAGTTTTTGCGTTACGCTCTTGGTCAATTCGTGATCAAGTTGGCTGATCATATTTTGATCAGACAACTTGATCAAATCTTGACCAGTTTTTGCGTTACGCTCTTAGTCAAATTTTGACCAGGCAACTTGATCAAGAATTGATCAAGAAACATTATCAAAATTTGATCAAAAAAACGAAAAAAAAAATTATTTGTATTTTTTTTTTTTTATTAATTTATTGAGCTGTTATTTCTGATAGAGAGAGAGAGAGAGAGGTAGGGGAAGGAGACAAGGAATACATTTTTATACAAAACTGCGCGCAACTACCGGGATTCGAACCGACGATCGAAAACTACCTAATCCTACAAACTAACGCTTTAGCCCGCTTGACCACCGGGTCATCGATGTAAAAAGTAATTTTTTTATCCTTATATTTTACGTATAGAGTCTCAATATAAGGATAGTACAATATTTTAACTTTAATTTTAATTTCCTTCATTTTTTGTTGGAGTAATATTTTTTTTAAATTAATTAAAATATTTGTACGTATACTCTATAAATATATTATTAATAAAATTATTGGTTTCAAATTTTTTAATCAGGGTTAAGTAATAAAAATATATGGATTTAGCTTGAAATTAATTAATTAATAAACGAGACATTACGAGCGAATGAAAAATATTATTATTATATATGTAAAAATTATAAACAAAAATTATTTTTAAATTTAATTTTGATTTTCTGGCTGAGCAATATTACTATTTTTATTAATTAATATGCAATTATTTATTAAGTTTAAGTAATGAAAACATTATATATATTTTTTGGAATTATTTATTTAATAAACGAAATATTATAGAGAAATGAAAAACATTGATATTATATGTGTGAAAACTAAACCAAAAATATCTTAAATTTAATTTTTTACATCGAGTATCGTGATCACATCTCGATCAGAAAATGATCAAGTAAAATTATTTGAATCAATAATTTTACTTGATCATTTTCTGATCAAGATTTGATGTGGTAACACGTAGTCAAGATGTGATCACGATACTTGATCAAATCTTGATGAGAAAAAACGTAAAAAAAAATTATTTGATTCAAATAATTTTACTTGATCCTTTTCTGGTCAAGATTTGATGTGGTAACACGTAGTCAAGATGTGATCACGATACTTGATCAAATCTTGATGAGAAAGAACGTAGAAAAAAATTATTTGATTCAAATAATTTTACTTGATCCTTTTCTGATCAAGATTTGATGTGGTAACACATATTCAAGATGTAATCACGATACTTGATCAAATCTTGATCAAGTTGCTCTTACTCACGATGTGTAAGGAGTACTTGATCAAATCCTGGTCAAGATTTGATCAAGTTTCGTGTAATAAGATAACTTGATCAAGTCTTGATCAGTGTCGGAAGTCAAATCCGTCAAGTCTGACTAGATTTCCACTCGGGTAAGTCGACCTACTTAAATTGCTTAAATTCATTGTGCTTCTAGCGGGAACCGAACTCCCTCGACGTTACGCTGAATAGTTACCATATTTATTAATAGCAACTAGTGCAATAAATTTTTTTCTGGAAGTCAATGAGCGGGGTGGAGTGGGGAGAAGCGTAATGACGTTTTTCCATCTTGATAAACAATCTTATTATTTTTTGTATTTAATTATTGATGCTAATTGAAAAAAGACCTGGCGATTCATACATAACACATGGAACATTGGAAACACTGAAAACATTCAGAGATTTTTGTTTTAAGTATTTTTAGTGTTTATTTAGCGTTTAGACTTTTGTAAAAAAGTCTTCATAATTACTTTTACTTTGCTCTATAAAATTTCTAGATATAGCTTAGAAAAAAAAAAAGAGAGGGATAGGATGTATTTGGAGAAGAAGCAAAAGATGTAAATAAAGAGAAGGATGTTGCTATGTTACAAAATTTTTTAAGTTAGGTGAAAGTATTTGAGATAAGAATACATTTATGAAGATTTTTTTACGAAAGTGTTATAACTGAAAACGTTTAGGGATAGTCTTTCAATATTAGTAAATATTTTATTATTTCCCAGTAAGTGTTTTTAGTGTATTCGGTAATAAGTCATTTTTAAAAATTTTTCATAAATATTTTCTATCACAAATCTTAACAGATTTTGAAACTTAAGGGATTTGGACGATTTTTTTGAGGGTAAAAAAGAGGGGATACGGCCTATCTCTTATACATTGGCCCAACAGCTATTACCAACTGCTAAAATCCAAAAAAACCTCTTTTTTTTTTCAAAAAAACATCTATTTTATCTGTTTGTTATCGTATAATAAAATTAAATTAATAATTATTGATACATTTACTATCAATTTTCAATGTTTAAAAGCTTATTATTGGTAATTAAAAATATCATGAAAATCGTGCAACAGCGCAAAAAAAAAAAGTATTGGCACACTTGTTTTATATGGTGTATTGTCGTGTTGGTGTATTTCTAATATGTGGTAGTGTATATACTGTATCTGTCAAAAGCATAATAAACATTTTTCAGAACAAGTTAATTAAGCAATTTAAATTTATTAGTAAAATATTAAAAATATCAAGCAAGACTGATATTTAAAAATGTTTATTAAAAATAAATAAATGAAAAAATATTATTGTTTCTTGTCATCATAAGTTTTTTATAAGTTTATAAATAAAGTTTAAAATAAAATTTTGTTTTTTTTGTCATTATTTGCATGCTTTCTAATATTTTAACTTTTTATTTATAATTTTATTTATTTATTATTTATTATTTTATTATTTTGAATTAATATTTGATTTAATTGTTGTAAATAAATGCATTTACACAGTTATTTTATGTAAGTCATATAATATGCCTTTAACAAGTTAACATTGACACTTTCAAACTTGCGCGCCACAAGATGGCGGAATATCTGATGTTGCCAAGTGTATATGACGTTTCAGCATAAGCCATGAAAGATAGTAAAATAAATGAATTTTTACATACTTTAATTATTAATTATAAAAAAACTAAGCTCCAAACCCCTTTGGTTTTTTTTTCATATGTTTTGTTTTGTCTTATTTTATAACCCAAAAGGTTTTTTGTCGCGATGTCATATTGTCGATCAGAGATATTGTGTTTTCATGAACTATTTATATTGACAAAATCGTATTCTCCATAAGAGCCCATGTTAAAAGTTGTCAACTTTAAAAATTAATAAAAAATTAACAAGCTTCCAAACAATTACCAAAAAATTACAGAAAATGTATTAGTATTTCAAGAATCTACTGTATAAATTTCATCTCATTCTCATATTTGGTAAAAAATCGTCCAAATCCCTTAAGAATATCGCTCTCCTTAGCTAGATCCTATCACCCGTCTTCCTCCTTTTTTTTAAGCTTCATCTTGGAATCCTATAAAGCAAGGTACAGTTTATATACGGTACCTAATTTATATTTGCACCGTAGTAGTATGTATTATAAGTATGAAAGCAGATGTCTTATATCCTTTTCTGTATTGGTTTTGTTTTATCTTTTTATAGAAATTTTAAGAAATATTAAAATTAATTTATTGAAAGCTATTTGTTTGTTGGTGAGAAAACATAAATTGAAATGCGATTTATATAAGCCGCGCGGAAGTGCGGCCATCGGTTTCGTTGATATAAATAATCAAGAGGCACGGTAGTGCTTCGAGTCAAGTATGAGAAAGGAAATAAATATGTGTGTGTAAGAGTAACTACCGTGCCTTATTATACACGACACATTGGTGACCCCTTCCATCCCTAATTATTTATGATTCAATTAAAATATGATGGAATCAATTAAAAAATACGGGGTTTTGTAATGATCCCATAAATCGATGTCAAGCTTTTTTTTTAAAAAAAAATCAGATTTTTTAGTGGCTTATTTTTTTTTTTATTGAACAATCAAATTAACGGTTGCGATTTTTTGGCTGAAAAACCAGATTTCTGATTTTGTTAAGTTGGTAGTACGGTATAAGATTATAAATTTTTTTTTTTTTTTTTCTTTTCTCTCTTGCTCATTTTTGTTGGCTGCACTGCAGAGTTGACATATGAATATCCTATTATAAAAAGGAGAATGAAGCCTCCCTTCCAGACATTTGATTGGCTGTTATTAAACATTGTAAACAAAATAAAAAATCAATAAATTAAACAAAAAATAATTCATTTATTTATCCGTTGCTATGAAAATTTATTTATTTATTTCTTCTGTTTACTCGTTGTTATGTGTATTAATTTGTTTAAAAAATTGTAAAAATTTAGTTCATAGAAGTGATTCATAAAAGTGTCATTAAAAATAATATATAATATATGTATCAACTTGAATTGACGTGAATTTTGTATATTTAAGATTTGCCAAGTTTAGTGTTTGTTCGTTCGAAGACACCAAGAGGGTTGGCGGTGTAAATTCAACTTGAATTGACGTGAATTTTGTATATTTAAGATTTGCCAAGTTTAGTGTTTGTTCGTTCGACGACACCAAGAGGGTTGGCGGTGTAAATTCAACTTGAATTGACGTGAATTTTGTATATTTAAGATTTGCCAAGTTTAGTGTTTGTTCGTTCGACGACACCAAGAGGGTTGGCGGTGTAAATTCAACTTGAATTGACGTGAATTTTGTATATTTAAGATTTGCCAAGTTTAGTGTTTGTTCGTTCGACGACACCAAGAGGGTTGGCGGTGTAAATTCAACTTGAATTGACGTGAATTTTGTATATTTAAGATTTGCCAAGTTTAGTGTTTGTTCGTTCGACGACACCAAGAGGGTTGGCGGTGTAAATTCAACTTGAATTGACGTGAATTTTGTATATTTAAGATTTGCCAAGTTTAGTGTTTGTTCGTTCGACGACACCAAGAGGGTTGGCGGTGTAAATTCAACTTGAATTGACGTGAATTTTGTATATTTAAGATTTGCCAAGTTTAGTGTTTGTTCGTTCGACGACACCAAGAGGGTTGGCGGTGTAAATTCAACTTGAATTGACGTGAATTTTGTATATTTAAGATTTGCCAAGTTTAGTGTTTGTTCGTTCGACGACACCAAGAGGGTTGGCGGTGTAAATTCAACTTGAATTGACGTGAATTTTGTATATTTTTTTTTTTTTTTTTTGAAAAGTATACAAACTGAACATTTGAAAATATGTGATCACCAAATGAACTTTTCTTCAAGTATTAATGAAGGCAAATTAATTATTAATTTAAATATTATATGTTATCCATGTGGACACGATGTTAATATTATTTCATGAATAATATAATAAAAAACATTAATAATTAAACAGTAACTTAATTTTAACATCATTCACATAAAAACATAAAGGCGCGCGAAGCGCGCCAAACGGTCTAGTATAATAAATATTGCAATATTGTATATTAAAAATAATAAACATCAAATGATACACCGATAAAATAATTATAAATAAAAATTAAACTTGATGATTTATAAATTGTGTATGTTACAAAAAAAACTTTACAAAAAAGTGTGATATCTAACAAAAAGTAAAAAAAAAGTATTTTATACAAAAAAAGGTGTCAAGTATTCGAAATTATAGTCAATTTGTAATGTAACTTGTTTTTTCATTAATTAATTTTTTGATATAAAAAAAAATATGATACAGTGAAAACCAACGAAGAAATTTTATTTTCGATACATGTAGTCAAATATAAATTGTTGAAAAAAAACTTGTGCGTGTTGCGAGTACGCGCGGGGGAAGTGAAACTTCTTTTGGAGAGAGTGTTCTACGTAGTATACTAGTATAATCTTATTTCAGTTATGCGCGTGCCTATTTCTTTTTTAGAGACTAGTCTTCATGAGACTAGATGTCTCTAGCAAGAAGACTAGAAACCTATAGTCTTCTTGGTCTCTAGTCTTCTTGACTATACTATACTGTGTTTCATTTCTCGTTGCCTGTTGCGTTGCCTATGCTATATGTATACTATGTTTCATTTCTTGTTGCATGTTGCGTTGCCTATGCTATATGTATACTGTGTTTCATTTCTTGTTGCATGATGCGTTGCCTATGCTATATGTATACTATGTTTCATTTCTTGCTGCATGATGCGTTGCCTGTTGCGTTGTCTATGTATACTGTGTTTCAATCTCCGTCCCCGACTTCCGTCCCCAATTCCCGACTCATGTCCCCGACTTCCGTCCTCGATTTTCGTGACGAATTTTTTTTCCACCTACCCTCCAAAAAGAAGTTTCACTTCAAAAAATCAAGCGGCAGGCAGTTCTCGTGTGACGGCTATGCTATACGGTGACATTTTCATTTTTTTGACTATATCTAATTGCTGGACGTAGTTGTGCACCAACACATGCCTCGATATGATATACACACATGTTGTATATGTATAGGGCTGCATAGGAAAATGGTCCCGTGGCACCCCGCGGTGAGGGTCAAAGATTATCTTTGGTTTTGGCTTTTCTACGATTCGTAGTGCTTCTTATAAATATGCCTACTTTTACCAAGTTTTACCAATGGACTTAGTTTATTTTTGGCAAATAAATTCTTTTTTTTTTCTAAGTTTTTTTTTTTTCTAAGTTTAAATTATTATAAAGGTATATAATTGCTAAGGTATATGTAATTGCAAAGGTGTATATAATTGCTAAGGTATATATAAATACTTAGGAATATAATTGCGGATAATTTTTTATTACCCATGCATGGTTAGTAGATCTTGCTAAGGTATATATAATTGCAAAGGTATATGTAATTGCAAAGGTATATATAATTGCAAAGGTATATATAAATGCTAAGTAAGAAAAAACTTAGAAAAAAAAAAAATTTATTTGCCAAAATAACATAAACTTGGTAAAGTCCCTCATAAACTTGGTAAAACTAGACATATTTATAAGAAACACTACGAATCGTAGAAAGGCCAGAATCAAAGATAATCTTTGACCCTCACAGCCGGCGGGCACGGGACCATTTTCAGTATTTGCCATGTATAGTACGAAAAACTCGGGAGAAGGAATAGGCGAGGGGTTAGCGCGACGTATCCGAAGAAACGTGGACATTTCAGCTTGAAAATTTATTTTTTAGTAAGGTTTGTTACCTGGCTTTTGTTGAGCTTTCTAACTTTTTTACTACTTGTTGGAAAAATACAAGAGTAGGCTCATTGGAAAGATAAACATGGATTTACATAGTGAAACTATTTTTACTTTTTTTTTTTAACCAATATTTAGCAAGATATAAATTAAATAAAAACTGATGACGTCACGGACCACTGACTTAAAATACCTATACGGTAGTAAGTCTCGCGCTGGGGTAAAAATTGAGGCGAGACTCTACCGAGTCTCTTGATAAAATTAAAAATTTAATAACTGTCTTCAACAACACTTTAGGGTCAACTCACTAGATAATAAACAATACAATTCATCATATTTTAGTGAAATAATAAAGTGAATATTATTAGAATTTAAGCCACAGTGTTTGGATTTATTTAAGTGTTATTCCCATTATTTTATCTGATAACATATCATCCCACATCTTTTGATAACCCTGTATCAAACATAAGGCCTTACAACCCTTGTGAAATTATCGTGGTATATTTGAATACGTGGTCTGAGAGACTTCATATTATAGAAAACAAAATTTTTGAAAAAAGTTAATATTCAAAGGTTTTATGCAATTGTTTATAGCTATTTTGTTTAAATATTTTTTGATGTGTAAACATCTTTAGGCCGGGGTATGGGTATTGAGTGGTATGGAGTAAAAGGCAAAAGTCAGAAAAAGAGCGTCATATCCGTTTCCGCCGTCCTTTTCGAATAATATTGCCATTACTTTTTAATATATTTACATTGCGCCGTCGGTAATTGTCACCATCAAGCGATCTGTAGTATAAATGTAGATAATGTCGCTTCTAGTTAATCAAATGTTTGAGGGGATAAATAATAGTATATACAGCTATTATATATTATCTTGTAGAAAAAATAGTAACATTGTATATTTATATCTATTATTTATATCATATATAACAAATTATTGAATCATTATACATCAATAATTTATTTATAATATGCTTTATTTTAGTGAATTTATTTAACTTAAAGTTACAAGATAAATGTAATTGAAAAAAGTCAATCACTTGTTTAATTATTCCTTAGAAAATTATTTAACCAACTACATCTGTTTTCCCAGCTAGTCGATCTTTGAAAATGCATTTTAAATAAATAATTTTTGTTTCCAGTAAACAATTGCCTTGGGAAAAGATAAAGTTGCAAAAAAAAAAACAAGTACTTCAAGAATTGTTGTATCAAAAAATATTTATGCAATTATATCTGTTTTTCTATGTATTTGTTATTTAAAAATGCATTTTGATTATACTTATCAAACAATTGGTTATAAAGAGCTTGCAATTGCAAAAATGGATAATAACATTTCAATAAATTATTTATTCAATTGCTTTTTTTTCTCAGCTTTTTCATCTAGTTAATTCATCTAAAATTACATTAATAATTTTTTTTAATAGACAAACGGTTACGGGAGTTTAATTATTGTTTGACTAATTATTTATCTATAGATTATAATCACAACTGTATATTTCTAGCTATTGAATTTTTTAAAATACATTTTTAAGAAATATAGTTAACAATTATTTAATGAAAAAATGACTAATAGAGAAGATGGAGTTGCTGAGAGACAAGTATTCGTAGAATTATTATTTAAAAAATTATTCAATGAATTACATTTGTTTTTTTGGACATTTGCATTTGATAAATACATTTAAAATTGCATGTTCAAAAAATCATTGAATCAATTGCATCTTTTTTCTTGCCATTTGTTTTTGCAAAATCCATTTAAGTTTACATAAATTACTTTTTTGAAGAACAAATAACTAATAGAAAATATGCTTGTAGAAATAATATTCAAAAAATTGTTCAGTCAATCGCATCTTGTTCATAATAAATAAACAAATAAATTATCTAAATAGATGATTTAAATAAACACTTAGCTAAGGAAAAAGGATGAAAAAAAAGACATCTAACTATAGAATTAATTCAAAAAAAAAATATTTAAACAATTGAATTTATCTTTCTATAATCATTTATTTATTTGAAATGCATTGAAAATTACATAGAATAATTTTTTGAAACAAAAGAAGGAGCAAAATGTAAAAAAAAATGGAGAATTACTTTTACAACTACTGTTTAAGAAATTATTCAATCAATTGCATTTGTCTTCCTAAAGTCATTTGTTGATTTTAAATATATTAAAAATTATCTAAATTAATCATTTGAATAAACAAACAGCTACGAAATATGATGCAAATATAGAAAAAAAGACAATTAACTATAAAAATATTCTTTAAAAATTTATTTAAAAAAATGCAACTGTTTTTCTAGCTGTTTGATTTTGTGAAATACATTCAAAATTACCTAAAGTAATTAATTTTTTAAACAAATACTTAAAAAATAATTATTTAAAAATTTATTTATGCAATTCCATCTATCTTTCTAGCTCATTTATATTTAAAAATAAATCTTCAATAAATAATTAATAATTCTTAAATCAACGATTGGCTATGGAAGAATATGTAATTTCAAAAATAGACTATTATTTATGCAATTACTCTTTAATAAATTATACAATCAATGGAATTTTTCGTTTTAGCTATTTTTATCTAATAAATTTATCTAATATTACATGAATAATTTTTTTTAATAAACAAATAGTTCCGAAAGAAGATATAATTGTTTAGTTATTGTTAAAACACTTATCTATTTAAGTACAAATGCCGGTGGATCTTAAATTTAATGAACTTTGAATAAACAATTAATAATTTTTGATTGAACAAATGACTGAGGGAGAAAATGGATTTGTGAAAAAAAAAACAAGTACTTGCCTAAATATTGTTTAAAAATTATATAATTATAATAATAATATATTTGTTCTTAAAAAATTCAGTACAGATAAAAATGTAAAAGAAAAAATAAACTATTATTGGTACAATCACTCTTTAAAAAATTATTTAAACAACTGCATCTATCTTCCTAGCTATTTGTTATAATTATAAATGCATTTGAATTTTCATAAAGTTATTTTTTATATTAACAAATAGCTACAAAAAACGTTGAAAATTGAAACAATACAATTACTAGTACAATTACTCTTGATCGAATTATTTAAACAATTGCATTTTTCTTCTTATTCATTTGTTCTGAATAAATGCATTTGATTGTTGTATAATAGTTATGAATTAATTAATATTATCAATAAATAATAATCAATATTATTAAAAAAAATAATTAGTATTATTAATAAATAATAATTATTATTATTAATAAATAATGATTAATATTATTATCTTGTTATATATATCAAAAATTTTCTAAATTTCGAAACCGGAAGCAGAGTATTAAAAAAGAATACTTTACAATACTCTGTTTCTTTATTGCGATCAAAAGTATTTAAATAATATAAATATACGTTGGGTTGCCACGCACTTTATCTATAGCTCCAAAAAAAAAAAAAATTTTTTTGGATAGAACATTTTAAAAAAAAGCAGTTCGGAAAATTTGAGAGAGCTGGAATGAGTTTACGGGTTAATCGACCGTGGCAGCATACCATGGTGGCATTTAAAAAAAAAAAAACTAAATAGAAAAAATTGAAATTTTGTGAATTCCGGACTCAAGGCCTTAACCATTATAAAAATTTCATTGAGTCCAAATATTTTTAAATTTTACATTTTTTTTAATTTTTTTTTTTTTCAATCTTTTAAAAAAGTGCCACCTTGAACAAATCGGGATATCTAACATCTTCAAAGCTATTTTTTCGCCAAAGATGTTTACACATAATAAACCCGCGGGTCTAGAATGGCTCACAAATTTTTTTTTTTATTGTTATTTTCGAGGTACAAATTCAAAAAATTTCAAAAATCAAAAATATAAAACGAAATAAATTAAAATGTCACGGGAGCTAGTATCGGTTTTTATTTTCTATCTTTTTTTTTCGTATTATTTTCCATTTTTATTTGTGACGCTCAACGTGGAGGAGAACGGAGAAGTTTTAGATAATTTTTTTTGATTTCCCCGGGATTGGTTGATTTATCTACAACTTTTACCACAAATATCTCGGAAAATATTAATTTTAATAATAAAACTTATTCCACCTAAATTTTTTTAAATTTTTTCCTCTGCATTTATTACCTAAACTATTTTTCGCTATATACGCTATCCTGAAAATAAACCCTTTTTATTTTTTTCAACCCTTTCCCTTAACCCTATCAAATTTTAAACTCTACCACTTGATTCGCAACCCTCAAAAACATACCCCAATATTTTTTTTTTTTTAAACTTAAATAGTCACTGTGTCCAATGATATCGCGCAGTCTAAAAAATGAAATAGCATAAAATTTGGACTGAAAATAACTCAATTTATTTTTTTGACTATTAGCTTATTATTACTTTCATTTATACATTTAGCATATACACTTAATATATATTTTGATCATATGAAATAATAAAGAAAAACTACACTGAGAAAAAGAATGACAATAATTGTTTTACCAGCACGACAAACTAGAGGTGAAATCCTATCTGGTCAATTATTATCGATATATAAAACAAAAATTGTGAGCCATCATATACATTTTATAATACAGTTAAGACAATTTTTGTTATGCGGCACAACAATATTCATGTATTATAATTTTTATTGAAATGTGTAATAATATTTGTTGATGTCAACGACAAAATTTTTTGTGCTGCAACAAATTCTATTGTAATGTTTAACAATTTTTATTGAGCTGCATAGCAAATTTTACAGTCCATCAATATTTGTTGTGTTAGTTGATAAATATTGTTAAAAGTCTAGCACTTTTTACCGTGCTCACGGCCAATATGGCGGCCTAGTCAAGTATTGTCGGTAGTACTCGATCTTTGTCGTGTCATCAGTAGTGCCTCGGTATAGCAAGTGGATAAAGATTCAACTTGGATATTAAACAAATAATATCAATAATGAAGTGACAAACTAAATTACAAACAGAACCTTCAGTTTTAATTTGTTATTTTGCAACTGAACTTCTTATTATTAACTTTTTATTTATCATCAATGCATGATCATTAAAAGAGTTTATAGTCTTGACTTATGTAATTTAAAACTGGTGATAAAATTTTCTTTTTTGTTGAGTATTGTTGAGTCTCAACTTCGCCTCTACTTTGTTGTGCGGCACGACAATTTTTCTCTAGTTTTCTCAACAATTTTTGTTGTTTTTTTATTCTCAGTATATATTACTAAGCTTAACATTATCAGATGATTGGTATACACTTTTTCTAATCCATTTTTGCTAAAAAAATTTTTTTCTAAAAATTTCTTTTCTAAAATGATCGATTTCTAAAAAAAATTTTTTTATAAAACAATATTTTCTAAGAAAATATATATTATAAAAAAAAAGTTGCTAAAACGGAGCTACTTTCACATTATTTATTAATTTTTTTTTGCTTTTTTTGTTTTGTCATTTAGTTGTCTGTAAATTTTTTATTTGTATTTTTCAAACTTTTTTTTGAATATATTTCTAAATTTTAAGTAAAAATTATGAAATTTTTATTGAATAATTATAAAATTATAAAGTATTTATGACTATGGCAGAATTAATTGAATCAAAAAGTGGAAAAAATACATTTTTACTCCATATTGATGGTTTTTTATATTATAAAAATGGTGGAAAAATTGGAGAACGAAAATAGAAGATTTGCACAAAATTCCAACTGATTTTTGCAACAATAATAATTTCGCAATATTTTAAATACAATAAATAAATAAATATATATACTCAGGGGAAAATTTTCTTCTGTATGATTCTCGTGATTATAATGACTATTTGCAATTATGGGTGCAGTATCTCAGGTGATTGGTAGGGAAACTCAAACAATTGGAGTACCATTTGTTTATGCACTTCACAGAACAGTCATGAAAAAATTGACCCATAAAACTTGATACCTGAAACGCACATCATGCAGCATCCCTTATTTTTATTACTTCGTTTCACTATTACCCTCTTGCTCTAAATTTAAAATGAATTTTAAACATATATTCCAACAAAATTATTTTCTTTTACATTTTGCCACTATTTAGGAATGAGAACATAAAGGAGTAGGAGGAAATAGAGGGGAGTAATTTTTATTACTCATTTGTGGTTAATCCAAATCGCTAAAATACATCTATCGACTCTTAGGAATAGATATTTCACTTTATAATTAAAAAAAAAATGTCGAGAAAATAGACCTAGCAAATATTTATCTATAGCTCAAAAAAAAAAAAAATATTGAATTTTGGAAAACTTTGACTCAAGACCTTTCGAGGGAGTTGATATTTTTTAAAAATGTGTTGTGTGCTTGGAAAAATATGAGACAGCACGACGAATAAGTGAGAGAGTAAACAGCAGGGTTGTCGGTTAGAATTGTGATGACAGCTATGAGCCTTGTAATTAAGAAAAATTTGAGCACCAAAACTTAAATATCTATTGAAATGCACTGGAGAAAAGGTTCTATATAGGCTTAAAAAATCCGTATTTAAAAGAAATATAAAATGATAGTAAAATTAGCGATTTATAATAGATATTGTTTTAGCTACAAGCGTAAATGTGTGTACCATCCCTATCCCTGTGTGTTAAAGTTGTCAATTTTGACATTAATTATCTAAAAAACAAAACTCAATTAAATTTTGAAAAAATTCATTAAAATAGATAATTATTTAGGCTTTCATTTAAGCCCAAAAAATCAAAAATATAATAACGGGAAATCATCTTTACTTTCAACCTTAATCGAAAAACAAAAAAAAAATATTAATACAAAAAAATATTAATCTTTTTTATAAAATTTTGAGGGTGTCCAATTTGCCCTTAGTATCCCCTATATATATTTATAAGTTTAAATTTAATTTATTTTATTTCATTTTTGTTTATTGAAATAAATTAATTATTGTTATTATATTACAAAGATTTATTATTTTGATTTATTTTATTTTATTTTATTTTTGTTTATTGAATTAAATTATATACTGTTAAAAAAATAAGTAAAAAATTTAATTTTTTTTTCTAATAAAAAGCTTGGTATTAATTTATGGAATCACAATGAAGGAAATTTTGATATCGATAATTCATAATATTTGAATTAGTCAATTTAATTTTAGCAAGGACAAAGGTTACCTCTATTTCGTGTATATTAGTCTCGGTAGTGCCTTTTCACTTTCATTTATTTTCCTAATTGAATATATTTTTTTTCTCATGCTTGACACGAGGCACTACCGTGCCTCTTGTAATGAAAAATTAATAATAACAATTGATATATAAAATTGTTTACTATCACCGAAGTTATAATCATCATTAATATTTGAAAAGAAAATTAATATGGACATACATGTTATATATTTTATAAAAAAATTTTATGTGGCGTATAAAGGTACCCTGGTAGAAACTTTTTTCTGCCATTACCACGCCGTTTCTCCTCCTTTTGTCCACCTTTTTCCGAAAATGACCCATGGTGGAGAAATGCCAGACAAATTTCTCCACAATTTGTCCATTTCTCCGACTTTTTCTCTGACTTTTATCCGAAAATGTCGAAATGATTTTTAGCTTGAGATAGGTTGGAGAACGGTTCGACAAATGGTGGAAAAAAGTCGGAATAATTTTCAGTTGGAGAAAAGTTCGACATATAGCGGAGAAAGTCGTCCACCATTTTTCCACTATGGGTCATTTTCGGAAAAAGGTGGACAAAAGTCGGAGGAAAGTGGATAAAAGGCGGAGAAAAATTTCTACCAGGGTATGACGTCAAAAAAAAATAATCAAATATCATTATAGCAATGTATAGTTCCATAATGATATTAAATCGAATGATATTAAACGAATACCATTCCATCTATTAGTGTATTAAATGTTTACAATTGCATTGCGAAATAATAATTATATTTAACGAACAAATCATAAAATATATCATGTACCGGACATAGTAAAAATGGATCACGTTATATATCTACTTATTGGAAAATTTAAAATGTGAATAAAACACAATTTCATTATGTACCCAATGATTAGTATAATTTAGTACGTAACATGGATGAGAGATTTGAAGTAATTGTTATAGATTTGGCTAAAAAATGAACATTTAAGAATACTATTTACAAATATTAATAATGAAAAAATTAATTTGAAAATGATTAAATGATTTCAACATAAATGTTAACATGATATTAGAATTTTAAATACATAAAATAAATTTTAATATAAGAAAGATGAATTCAAATATATTAATTCACAAAGTGAAACTATTAAATATATATTAAATGATATAGGTATATAATTAGTAATGATAAAAAATATAATTGATCAAGATGACAGTGATTGTCATAATTTTTATAAAATTTTTCAAATTAAATAACTACTAGATGTTCATACAGATATATATTGTTTAACCAATGAAAAATGAAACAATTAAATAAATAAAAAAATGTACTAACACTATGTACTAAATGAATAAATGATCAGCAAATGAAAATTGACTGTTAGTGAAAATATTATCATTATCATGTTTTAATGTGATAAAATATTTATTAACGATATTTATTATTCAATCAATTTTTTCGTATCTCTAAAAATGATTCCCAAAATTAAATTTTTAACCCCAAAATTTTTGTAATGAAAAACATAATTTTTTTATTGTCAATAAAAAGTGCTTCCATCCGCCATTCAATTTTTACACTGGTGTGTGTTTGTATGAGTAACACTATGGGTAACTATAGGGAAATCACTGATAAGTGTTAAAAAAATTACGAATAAGGACTATCGTAATTATTCAAATCTTTATATATTAACTAGCTGACCCGGCAAACGTTGTTTTGCCATATATATACATATATGACAGCCACGAAATAATTGCATTTAACGAAAGTAGGGAATAGCGGGATAAGAAATTATACAGTTTAATATATTTTTTTTTGGTCTTTTGGGCTTATCATTTTTTTTTATTCAACGAAATGTTGGTGAAAATGGTCATGAATTTTTCCTTTTTGTGGGCCTTATTTGAATTATTATGACCAATTTCTCGGTTATATACTAATTTTTTTATTGAAGAAATAGTGATATTTAATTTTAAATTTTCTGGCTCTGTTTGAATTACTTTGTAAATGAACGACAAAACTTAAGATGTAAATAATTTTGAATTATAATTATTCTGAAATAGTATTAAAAAAAAAAGTAATAATAATTCATCATACAAATTCTTCTAAAACACAATTTTAAAAATTTGAAGTCGTTTGATTACGATATAAAATATTCCTACAAAACACTATAGGTTTGACGCAGCGCTTGACTTAACTTATTTCATTTTATCAACTTTTCAATTTGACAAAATTGAATAATTAATATTTACAAAGAAAAATAAATATTCACATCATTATTATACTGAAATATCTGCAGTAAATTTAAAAAAAATATACATGTATATGTACAGTCAACATATGATTTGAGCGAATATGTATATTATATAAATATTTATACATATAAAAATACGCATGGAATCACAAAAAACTATTATATAGATTCTATTGGGGTTTATTTGGACATTTTTGGCATGAAGTTAATTTTCTTTGGGAGTTGCTGGTTTAATTAATATTAATTAATTAAGATTTAGGGGCACATGCAGCCTGGATTTTGTTAATTTTCAACTTTTTCAAGTTATTTTTTTTTTAATTGATAGATGATTCTTTGAAGAATCATAAAATTATAAAATGCAAAAAATTTTCATTAGGAGTTCTTCAATTAATTATTAAAAAATATTATAATTTTTTAATTGTTGCTATGCGCTGATCAATCATTTCGGTCGATTGCGCATTCTTATACTTCCTAACCCGAGCATGTATGTGTAGACGTGTATATGTGTAACAGCTTTATTTTTATAATTACTCTTAACAAAACGTATTTTCCTATTATTTAAATTGTAAAAAGTATTCGAACCTATATTTTTTGTTATATGTAGGTGTATAAAACTCTGTATGTATAGATAATGCTCATAACGCCAAATTTATGTCAACTGCATGAATAATGTGACTTTTTCAATAATACAAAATGATAAATTTAAAAATAATAAATATATATTGTTGAAATACATATACTAGCCGATCTTTATTTTGGCTAAATAAGAATTTAGAAAAATAATATCAATGACAACAATAAATTTCTCATTTAAACTAGCCCATCAATGTTTCTTTTTTTTTTTTAAATATAATATTGAAAAACAATATTAAAAATAACTTATTATTGTATAATGATACAATGAATTATGTTTTAAATTTGGAAAATATTATTTGACATAAGACAATAATAAAATTAAAATAATAAAGTATATATAATGATATAAAAAACAAAACAAAAATCTCAAATTTTTATATACAAAAAAGACTCATTTTTTTCCTTTATTGCAGAATTATAGATCATCAGAATTCGTACTTTTTCATTCAAAGTTTTCGAAAACAAAAGCAGCGAAATAAAAGTGTCAAAATTTATTTGAATAACGTTAACTATTGTTGATTGAATGCAACCTTTTTAATTTGCTTGATTCTGGATTAAAAAAATGAGGCGATTTTTTGACAATTACTAATTCGAATTTACAAACAATTGTATTGTATGAATACTTACATCTTTCTTTCTTCACATCGTATAGACTTTTTTTTTGTATTACAGGTGAAAAACAACAACTGTCAAAATATGCAATTGTTCCCTTTTTAAAATAACATGGATATGGTGCAACGTGACGAAACAGGGCTAGAGTGAGCTTTCTCTACGAAAAATTTTCTTTCGTCAGGTATCTCTCTAGGAAGTAGAATTTTATTGGTTCCACCTTCAATTTGAATAATTACTTTCTTTTTCAGTAATATTTCTTGAAGAGGTGTGGGATTTTCTTGATCCTAACATTTTCTCTATTATATTTTAATTCTATATATTCAAAATTAATTTTAGATTCATTCAAATAACATTTCTAAGGTATACAATTGATTGAATACAAAACTGAAAATGTGCAAAACTTAAAATAAAAGATAGAAACTAAATTATCTATCCCTTGACTTTTTTACTCGTATCTTGACAACGGTATCGTAACACGTAGAGAGAAAATTTTTGTGGACTGTCTTCGTTTGAAAAAGTCGAATTAGTAATTGTCAAAAAATCGCCTCATTTTTTCAATCCAGAATCAAGCAAATTAAAAAGGTTGCATTCAATCAACAATAGTTAACTTTATTCAAATAAATTTTGACACTTTTATTTCGCTGCTTTTGTTTTCGAAAACTTTGAATAAAAAAGTACGAATTCTGATGATTTATAATTCTGCAATAAAGGAAAAAAATGAGTCTTTTTTGTATATAAAAATTTGAGATTTTTGTTTTGTTTTTATTTCACTACTTTTGTTTAAATAATCGGAACCAAAATGAAAAATAACAACAATATAAAATATTGATTAAAGATTAATATTAAAAATTAAATTATAACTTCAAATATTAATCAATTTTGATTGTTTTTTTTTTTTTGTTTAAAAAAAATGTATACAAACTTTATTATTTATGGGAAAAAAAAATTTTTTACTTGAAAAATAACAACAATATAAATTGTTTAATAACAATTCATATTAAAAGTTAATATTGAAAATTGAATAATTGATCGATTTTTATTATTTTTTTTCTTTCAAAAAAAGAACGAATATATACAGAATATTATCTCTGGAAAAGAAAATTTTCACATAAAAAATAACAACAATATAAATCGTTTGTTGAAAATTAAATATTAAAAATAAATTACGAATTCAGTGATTGATCGATTTCGATTTTTTTTTTTTTCAAAAAACGGACAGATTCATACTATAAAATTGTTCAGAATGGGAAATCTTTTTCCATAATTATTTGTTTATTTAAAAATTCATTTCTCGTAATTTTAGATGCGTCGTGCGAGAACGTGAAATGATTAAATGATTTTTTTTACAATAATTCAACAAGTAATTGAATCAGTCTTTTTTTGAAAAAAAAAAAAAAATCAAAGTTGATCAATAATTGAATTCATGGTTTATTTTTAATATTAATTTTTGATAAACAATTTATATTGTTGTTATTTTTCAAGTAAAATTTTTTTTTCCATAAATAATATCCATTCTCTTTAAACAAAAAAAAAAACAATCAAAATTGATTAACTTTTGAAGATATAATTTAATTTTTAATATTAATCTTTAATTAATATTTCATATTGTTGTTATTTTGCAAGTAAAAATTTTTTTTTTCCATAAACAATAAAGTTTGTATCCATTCTCTTTAAACAAAAAAAAACAAAAAACAAAATCAATTAATTATTGAAGTTATAATTTAATTTTTAATATTTATTTTTTATAAACGAATCAAATTATTGTAACTTTTTGAGTAAAAAATTTTTGTTCAAACCTCTTAAACAAAAAAAAAATTTTTGAAACCGATCGATTATCAAAGTTTTTATTTATGTTTTAATAATAATTTTTCCATGAAAAATTGTGTTTTGTTATTATTTTTAAGTAAAAAAATTTTTTTATTTTTTATAAACGAATCAAATTATTGTAACTTTTTGAGTAAAAAATTTTTGAAACCGATCGATTATCAAAGTTTTTATTTATGTTTTAATAATAACTAGACCGTTTGGCGCGCTTCGCGCGCCTTCATGTTTTTATGTGAATGATGTTAAAATTAAGTTACTGTTTAATTATTAATTTTTTTTATTATATTATTCATGAAATAATAATAACATCGTGTCCACATGGATAACATATAATATTTAAATTAATAATTAAGTTGCCTTCCATAATACTTAAAGAAAAGTTCATTTGGTGATCACATAGTTTCAAATGTTCAGTTTGTATACTTTTCCAAAAAAAAAAAAAAAATATACAAAATTCACGTCAATTCAAGTTGAATTTACACCGCCAACCCTCTTGGTGTCGTCGAACGAACAAACACTAAACTTGGCAAATCTTAAATATACAAAATTCACGTCAATTCAAGTTGAATTTACACCGCCAACCCTCTTGGTGTCGTCGAACGAACAAACACTAAACTTGGCAAATCTTAAATATACAAAATTCACGTCAATTCAAGTTGAATTTACACCGCCAACCCTCTTGGTGTCGTCGAACGAACAAACACTAAACTTGGCAAATCTTAAATATACAAAATTCACGTCAATTCAAGTTGAATTTACACCGCCAACCCTCTTGGTGTCGTCGAACGAACAAACACTAAACTTGGCAAATCTTAAATATACAAAATTCACGTCAATTCAAGTTGAATTTACACCGCCAACCCTCTTGGTGTCGTCGAACGAACAAACACTAAACTTGGCAAATCTTAAATATACAAAATTCACGTCAATTCAAGTTGAATTTACACCGCCAACCCTCTTGGTGTCGTCGAACGAACAAACACTAAACTTGGCAAATCTTAAATATACAAAATTCACGTCAATTCAAGTTGAATTTACACCGCCAACCCTCTTGGTGTCGTCGAACGAACAAACACTAAACTTGGCAAATCTTAAATATACAAAATTCACGTCAATTCAAGTTGAATTTACACCGCCAACCCTCTTGGTGTCGTCGAACGAACAAACACTAAACTTGGCAAATCTTAAATATACAAAATTCACGTCAATTCAAGTTGAATTTACACCGCCAACCCTCTTGGTGTCGTCGAACGAACAAACACTAAACTTGGCAAATCTTAAATATACAAAATTCACGTCAATTCAAGTTGAATTTACACCGCCAACCCTCTTGGTGTCGTCGAACGAACAAACACTAAACTTGGCAAATCTTAAATATACAAAATTCACGTCAATTCAAGTTGAATTTACACCGCCAACCCTCTTGGTGTCGTCGAACGAACAAACACTAAACTTGGCAAATCTTAAATATACAAAATTCACGTCAATTCAAGTTGAATTTACACCGCCAACCCTCTTGGTGTCGTCGAACGAACAAACACTAAACTTGGCAAATCTTAAATATACAAAATTCACGTCAATTCAAGTTGAATTTACACCGCCAACCCTCTTGGTGTCGTCGAACGAACAAACACTAAACTTGGCAAATCTTAAATATACAAAATTCACGTCAATTCAAGTTGAATTTACACCGCCAACCCTCTTGGTGTCTTCGAACGAACAAACACTAAACTTGGCAAATCTTAAATATACAAAATTCACGTCAATTCAAGTTGATACATATATTATATATTATTTTTAATGACACTTTTATGAATCACTTCTATGAACTAAATTTTTACAATTTTTTAAACAAATTAATACACATAACAACGAGTAAACAGAAGAAATAAATAAATAAATTTTCATAGCAACGGATAAATAAATGAATTATTTTTTGTTTAATTTATTGATTTTTTATTTTGTTTACAATGTTTAATAACAGCCAATCAAATGTCTGGAAGGGAGGCTTCATTCTCCTTTTTATAATAGGATTTTTCAATAAAAAATTGTGTTTTGTTATTATTTTTTAAGTAAAAAAATTTTTTTTCTTTATAATATAAGAGTGTCAACTTGCATCTTTTAAACAAAAAAAAAAATTTTCAAATCAATCAATTATTGAAGCTATTATCCAATTGTTAATTTAATTTTACAATAAATAATTGCTTTTGTTATTATTTTTTGGCCACGGATGCACGGAAAGCCAATTCAAATCAATTATCGTTTCAAGTTTTTATTTTCTTTTATTTTTTTTTTTCTACGTCATGAGATTAACCCCTGAGTTAAGATGATATTCATCTACAACTTTAAAAATTAATAACTAATTTACGGTTGGTTTAGAAAAATTTATTTGTACTACCCCCCCTAAAAAATTTTTATTTATAATTTTCATATAAATTTTTTTTTCTCTATCTCTAACAGGAACCGCGAAATCAACGAATTTTTTTTTATTTATTATTTTTTACCTCTTTCCGGCGGGGTTAGAATTTTCCAAATAATTTTTTTGAAATCGCAAGGGTCGAATTAGTTAATAATAATTTTTTTTTTAAATTAAAATTAAAATTAAAAAATGTAACCAAATTTAAAAAATGCTCATTTAAAACTCTATCAACTGTCTCTATGGACATGCGCAGCTGCGAATTTATGCATGTGTGTAGATATGTACATGCATAAGAATAAATATGTCGTGGAATAAAAAAAGAGAGTAGAGTGACACGATGAACGTAAAAGAGAGAAAAATGCAGAAACTCGACAATTTTACTAAAATATTTATTTTTTAGTCAAATCTTGTACCTGGCTTATTCGGAATATTATATCTTTTTAACCATACGTCGGAAAAATTCAAGATTAGGCTTATTGGATAGGGAAATATCGACATTAATAAGGAAAGTAATTTTAGTTTTCATTTATAATAAATATTAAGAGAGTTATTGAGCAAATAAAAATTCGTGACGTCATACCCATGCAACCTATTTATATTATATACCCGGTAAGTCTCGCGCTGGAAAAAAATGAGTCGAGACTCTACCGAGTCTCTTGATAATATTAATAATAAAAATATATAAATATTATTAAATAATAATTGAAATAATAATATAATGGGATATATATTTTTTTTTGAGTACATCCTTTTCCTTAGCTATTTGTTTTCTAGTTTTCCAATAAAGAAATGCCTAAATATAATTGATGAATGAACAAATAGCTACGGAATAAGAAGTAGCTCAGAAAAAGGATGTGCTCAAAAAAAGACATTAAACAATTATTGCTGGGATAGATAATTTTTTTGAGTGCATCCTTTTTTATGCTACATTTTATTCCTTAGCTATTTGTTCATTCAAAAAAATTGAGATTAAATATAATAAAAAACTAAAGAGCGAATAGCTGAGGAAAAGGATGTACTCAAAAAAAATATATGTCTTATGAATAATTGTTTGATGAATTGTCTTTTTTTAAGTACTTCATTTTCCTTAGCTACATCTTATTCTTTAGCTATTTGTTCATTTAACAATTATATTCAGGCATTCATGTATTGAAAAATCAAAGAGCAAACAGCTAAGGAAAAGGATGTACTCAAAAAGAATATATATCCCAGCAATAATTGTTTAGTTAATTTGCTAAACAATTTGAAGACAATTTATCAAACAATTATTTCTGTTAAAAATATTTTTATTATCAGAAAAAATTACTAGAAAATAAATGGTAAATTTCTAGTAACAATTTTCAGATAATAAATGGTAAATTTTTAGTAGTGTTTACCAGTAATTTACCGATAATTTTCCAGTAATATATTACTGGTTACGCTTGGTTATCTGGGTATTATAATATATGAAGAATAGAGACCAGGAGAATCATGTACATTATTTATTAAAAAAAGTAAAGAATAAATATAGCTAAAGAAAAAGATGGAGCAAAGGAAAAGGATGTACTCAATAAAAATATATATCTTATGAATAATTGTTTAATGAATTGAGGCGCTAGCCTCGTATCGGCTAACCAAAACCGGCCAATCAGGGTCACACTAATAAAAAATATTAAACTATAAAAATTTCTTGGCTTTTGTGTCGTTAGCGTTTTTTTTTTGTGACGTTTTAATGTTAAAAAATAGTTTATGTATCCAATATTTTGGAGTAGTTTTTTTGACAGATGAAATGGTTATGTTTTGATCAAACTTGTGCACATGGAGGTCTACAAGGAGGGTAAACTCCTATGTTAGAGTATAGGCTGTTGGTGAGACTCACGGAATGGAGCAAGTATAGTATATAAACTCGCCGAGCATAGCACTCGCATCTGGACGGTTCCACGGTCACGTGTGTTGTTTTTGTTTACATTTTGACATGGATTTGTTGCAATTGTTAAAGTATATAATACATTGACAAGTGAAAAAATAATTATTTAATAGTTAATGCAACAATTTGAAGTATAATCAGCAAAAAATTAATTAATTTTATATCAATAAGTCGATACATAAATTTAGAGGTAAGTTTTTGATTTTTTTATAATACAAAATAAAAATATATAAATATAAACAAATAGGTATCACAATCTCTATTTGTTTATATAGCTGTAATATTGAAAACATAATTCATTAAAATTACATTTACTACTATTTTATTATTACTAATTTTTTTTTTTTCAGTAGGAGACATAATGCAAAAATATATTGTTATTAACTGTCAAACATCAAAAGGAAACAAAAATAATAAGAAAACAAAAAGTTAACAAAATAGATGCAGCCAAAAAAATATATATGCTAGCAATAATTATTCAATATAAAGTGCCTTTTTTCAAGTTCATCTCTTTCTTTAGCTATCTCATTTTCAGGAACTCATTTATTGAAAAAGTTAAAAGAACAAGCAGCTAAAAAAATGGACTCAAGGAACAGACAATTTATTTATTTATTTTTTTTTAATGAATGCCTTCAAATTATTTTTAAGTTAACAAATTGCTACAGAAAAAAGTGGACTTGATAGGAAAAGACAATTTATCTATTTTTTTTTAAATAAATAAATTATTTTTTTATAAACAAACAGCGGAAGAAAAAGTTGGACTCAATAAAAAGACAATTCATTCTTTATTTTTTACATATATAAATTCCTTTAAATTATTTTTTAATAAACAAATAGCTAAAGAAAGAGATGCACTCAAAAAAAGACTATTTATAATAACACTAATAATTGTTTATTTAAAAATAATATTTACATGCTTTTATTTATTAAAAAAATAAAGAACAAATAGCTGAGAACATGGATATACTCCATGATGTTTATTTAACAATTATTTTCAGGCATTTATTAAATAATTATTGAGATATATATATATTTTTCAGGTACATCCATTTTCTCAGCCATTCGTTTTTTTCCAAATAAATAAAAGCATGTAGATTATTTTACCCAAAGAAAGACAATTCTTTATTTTTTGAATAAATAAATTATTATTTCATAAAAAAATAGCTACAGAAAAAAATGGACTCCAAAAAAGACTAATTAAGAACTAATTTGTACCGCTATTGTTTAAATTTGTGCCTCGGAGGTTATAGGGATGTATAGGCTTAAATATGACCATTTTATATGAACAACCTAAGAGAAAAAAAAAATTGCTACAGATGCAAAATAATTTGTACTAATTTGTATCACAAAGCTCGAAAGCTTGAACCTCAAAAATAACAAAAAAAAAAACCTATTTAAACTAAAAATGTTATAAACAACTGCATAAACTTTTAATAATGAACTTTTTTGAAATGTTTTTTTTCTTTATAGCATAAAGGAGAAAACGCTCGAAATAAAGTACTCATAGGATTATTGTTTCAATAATTACTTATGCAATACATCTTTCTCCGAAGCACTTGGACATTTAAAAAAGCGTGTAAAATTATTAATTCGTTATTTCCTAATGAAAAATTATCTAATGAGGAAGATGCATTAAAAAAAAAAGACAAATACTTGTAAAATAATTGTTTAGAAAATTATTTATGCGTTTGTCGTTCTGGCCACAATTACATCTGGTTCTTGATAAATGCATTTAAAATTTAAGAGATTAATATTTAAAATAAAAAAATGGCTACAAAACAAGATGTATTTAAAAAGACAATTACTTGTATAATTATTGTTTAAAAAATTATTTAATCAATCGCATCTTTTTCCTAGCTTTTTGTACCTAACCAATGAATTTGAAATTACATAAATTAAGTTTTAAAATAATCAAATAGCTACGAAAAAAGGGGTCATTGTTAGTGGTACAATTAATCAATTACTCGTAATTTTAGATGCATTTATCCATAACAAATTTCTAGGAAAAGATTTGAGATTGATTCAAAAATTTTAGTAATTGCGTATGTAATTGTCTTTTTTTTTTTTTGCATCCTATTTCGTAGCTGTTTGTTTATTTAAATAATTAATGAGACAATTTTTAATACATCTATAATCAACGAATAACTATAGGAAGACAAACGCAATTGATTAAATAATTTTTTAAACAGTATAGTTATAACAGTAATTGTTTTTTTTTTATTGCAATTATTCTTCTCTACTCTCGAGCCATTTATTTAGTAAAAAAATTATTTTTTCCGTCGCTGATTTTGAGGTACGAATTCCGAGCTTTGTGGTACAAATTAGTACAAATTATTCTGCATCTGTAGCAATTTTTTCTCTTAAGTTGTTGATATAAAAAAAGTCATATTTAACCCTTTAAAACCGATAAACCTTCTAGGTACAAATTAGTAAAATTCAAAACGCTTCTAAAATATATTACAAAAATTTTTTGTTGGACACTCGCGAGCCAACTCTATCATTTTATCATGCGTTATTGTAAATATAAAAAAATAAAAACGGCACGAGCTATAACTCAATACAGAATAGTCACAGAGGGTTCATATTAGGCTTAAAAAAATTGGTTTTCAAATTTCCACAACTTTCTCGAATGACTTTTTTTCATAAAAACAATATTTTTCGAGAAAAAACAAAAAAAAATTTTTTTCATTTTTTGGAAACAAAACTAGCTTTTTCAAAAAAATGACTTAATAGATAATGTTTTTCTCTATTACGGGCGATAGAATTTTCAGAGACGCTTATTTTAAGCCAAACCCGAAGTCTTTACGACAATTATATTTCGTAAGTTATGAACGTTTTTTTTTTTGTGAGATAAATCCAGTACTACGTCTAAGCCTTTCGGCGCCTACCCTCCATAGAGTTAAGGCAAGCTATAACTTTTCATAGAATCAACGAAATGACTTTAAATTAGGCACAAAAAACGTGGTTTTTAAAACTTTATTGCCTCTCGAAGGATTCATCTTGATTCTAACAGCCAATTTTTTTCTATTTTTCAAATAAAAATGATAAGAATATTTTAAAAATTGTATTTCCTATTTTTTTATGAAAAATATGATTTTTTCTGAAAAAAGTTTTAGATAAAAGTTGTAGAATTTAACCACACATGCATTTTAAATCGTATACGAAGTATCTATGACGATTTTTTTTAAAGTAAGAGCTTTTTTAAAAAATTACTAGAAACTTATATAAGTCATAACCTTTGAAAAAATTGTAGTAGAGACTTCGTAGCTGCATAGGAAAATGGTCTCGTGGCACCCCGCGGTGAGGGTCAAAGATTATCTTTGGTTTTGGCTTTTCTACGATTCGTAGTGCTTCTTATAAATATACCTAGTTTTACCAAGTTTTACCAATGGACTTAGTTTATTTTTGGCAAATAAATTCTTTTTTTTTTCTAAGTTTTTTTTTTTTCTAAGTTTAAATTATTATAAAGGTATATAATTGCTAAGGTATATGTAATTGCAAAGGTATATATAATTGCAAAGGTTTATGTAATTGCAAAGGTATATATAAATACTTAGGAATATAATTGCGGATAATTTTTTATCACCCATGCATGGTTAGTAGATCTTGCAAAGGTATATATAAATGCAAAGGTATATATAATTGCAAAGGTATATAAATGCTAAGGTAAGAAAAAAACTTAGAAAAAAAAAAAAATTTATTTGCCAAAATAACATAAACTAAGTCCCTCATAAACTTGGTAAAACTAGACATATTTATAAGAAACACTACGAATCGTAGAAAGGCCAGAATCAAAGATAATCTTTGACCCTCACAGCCGGCGGGCACGGGACCATTTTCAGTATTTGCCATACAGAATATTATCTCTGGAAAAAAAAATTTTCACATGAAAAATAACAACAATATAAATCGTTTATCAAAAATTAGAATTAAAAATAAATTACGAATTCAGGAATTGATCAATTTCGAATTTTTTTTTTTTTCAAAAAACGGACAGATTCATACTATAAAATTGTTCAGAATGGGAATCTTTTTCCATAATTATTTGTTTATTTAAAAATTTATTTCGCGTAATTTTAGATGCATCGTGCTAGAAAGTGAAATTGATTAAATGATTTTTTTACAATAATTCAACAAGTAATTGAATCCGTCTTTCTTTGAAAAAGAAAAAAAAATCAAAGTTGATCAATTATTGAATTCGTAATTTTTCTGTACACGGAGCGACCCGAGGCATTCCTATAGACAGTTTGTACTGTGTGAGTATTTAGTATGAGTGTGATTTTCGATTTTCGTCCTTTTTTAGCGATTTGAAAAGGTCAGGGTTTTAATATGAGTCATTTTCGTGTTCTTATGGCGAATTGAAAAACGCAGGATTTTAGAATAAGTCGCTTTCGGTCTTTCATGGCGAATTGGAAAGTTCAGGGTTTTATTTGATTTGATTAGATTACGTTTTCAGGTGTGTAAGATTTGGTAAGATTTAGTAAGATTGAGTAAGATAGAGGCAAACTGTCCAAGAAGGTATCATGGCAGAAATGTCACGGTACAAATGGCGCCCGAACAGGGACATGTTTGCCTAAATTATTTGATTGTGTGCGTGAATTAATAACAACTCATTTAGCGACTTCCGGTTAAACGCGATATTAGAATCAGTGTAGTAAACAGTGAAATATTGGTGTTAGTGTTAAGATGGTTGACAACTCTCTCGAGCTGAAATAATGCTCGACGCGATATCAACTTATTATGGTCGGTACTGGAATAATTTTCTGGAACAAAAAAAAAATCGCTCTGACGTGCCGTAACTGGACCGCGCTCGTATGCTTACTACTATAACAAACCGCGCGTCAGAGCGATTTTTTTTTGTTTAATTGTTTAAATATCAAAGTTATGAAAATGCTAAGCTGGGATTTTTTTCTATAATTATTTTTATTCCCAAGAAAAAAAAAATGGGGCCAAGTTTGAAAAAAAATAAATTTCAATTGTTTATATAACAAAATATGCCATAAATATTGTTTGAACAATTTTTCAAAAAACTTTATTTTAAACTATAAATAATAAGGAAACTTTTTTGTATCTTGACTTTTTTTGATTAGATAAATAGTTTTCCAATAAAAAGCATACACAAACCGCTAGTTTTAGAAAAAAATCACCAAGTCAAAAAATTTAAAAAAAAAAATACGTATTTAATATTTTTAGCTATAAAATAATAAAAAAAATATTTTGGGCAAATCTATTTTTTGAATTTAAAAAACACGTGGAATTAGCCATATATATAATGAAACAATTTTTATATTTTTTTTAACCAATATTTAGCAAGATATAAATTAAATAAAACTGATGACGTCGTAAACCATTAATTTAAAATACTTATTACCCGGTAAGCTCGCAGAGTTAAAAAATTAAGGCGAGATCCTACTGGGTCTGTTGATATTGATAACAAAAATATTAGAATTAGTTGATATTTTTTCGTAACGAGAAAATTCAATTTTTTTGTCGAAAGTAAAGATAATTTCCCGTTATTATATTTTTGTTTTTTTGGGCTTAAATGAAAGCCTGATTAATTATCTATTTTGATAAATTTTTTCAAAATTTTCATGCTGGGTTTTTTTTAGATAATTGATGTCAAAGTTGACAATTTTAACACACAGGGATAGGGATGGTACACACATTTACACTTGTAGTTAAAAAAATTTCCATTATAAACCGCTCATTTTACTATCAATTTATGTTTATTATCAATACGTATTATCAATAATTATAATTTTTAACATATATATGTTTTTTACTTTCGACCTTAATGCTTTGTTCTGTAAAAAAAAAATTCTTGTCATTTAACTGGTGCAAAAGTTACTTGCTTCACGTACGAGTTACATACAATATTTTTTGATACAAGTATGAAGACTAAAGACCAGGAGAGTCAATCCTATAGAGTTGGGGGTTAGGCGAATGGGACCGAGAACATCGTTCACTTCTCCATAGAATGAGGTTGCATAAACATGCCATTTCAGCGTTGAGGTTGACCCACGAACCACCCACACATCCACTCATGTACTTGAAGAATATCATCAACACACAAGTTCAGTCGATACTGATGCAATTAATCAAAAATAGATCAAGAAAACTTCAACTTGTTTGTAATAAGGCCATCTTGATCAAGACTGGATCGAAAAAACTTCAACACATCTTGATTAAGGTTATCTTGATCAAGATTGAATCAAGAAAACTTTAACTATCTTTTGTGAAATAAAAATTTTTTTTCCATTGCAAAATTTATTTTTTATTATTTTTATAATAATTTTTCTTCTATTCGCAAACAATTACTTATAAAATATTTTTTAATGATAATAATGATGCTAAATTTGGCCTGATCATATCTCAAGACTTGGTCAAAAATATAAACTATAAAAAATTTCTATATACATCGTTTCCCTCCATGTCCGAGTGGTTTATTGCGTTCGCTCTCACTTAAAATCTATACTTCACCAGTTCGAACCCCGTCAATTGCGCGTTTAGAAAAGCAAAAGAAATTCAAAATATTAATCTCTCCTAGCTCTCTTTCTCTCTCTTACCTAATGAAAATAAAAAAATGCAAATAAAAAAAAAAAAAAATTTCTGTTTTCTTGATCACGTATCCTTGATCAAGAATGGATCGAGTATCTTGATCACGTTTATCAAGATTTGATCAAGTATCTTCATCAAGAATGGATTTGAAATTAATGTTACCTGATCAAGTCTTGATCTCAATTTCCACGCGGGTAATTCATATATATTGTTGCGTATGGGCATTCAATAATAAAAATATTGTTATAGTTTTTAGGTTGTCATATGTCATATTGTTAGGTTGTCATATTGGATCTATTTTTGTTTATCTTAGTTTTTTATTTTTCTATTTTGCAGACAACGATAAAAATATATGCAAATTGCTTGAGATCTGATATTGAATACAAAACACTGCCAATAACATATCAAACAACATGCCATGAAATTGTACGAAATTTGTTAAATAAATATCGAATGAGACATCGAGATCCAAGGCTGTTTTACTTAACAATGGAAGTCACCGTAAGAAGAGCCAACTTAAGGACCATTTTGCCACTTGATGATGATGCTAGACCAGCAATTTTACAGTCGTGTCATCCTCGTGGTGATTCTAAGTAAGTATAAATGTATAAAAAAAAAAATGTGTGTGTGTGTGTTACCAGTACTCGCGGGGGAAGTAAAACTTCTTTCGCTATTCGACCTTTTACAAAATAAAGTGAGAAAAAATATAGGTAGGCTTAAACAGGATTTCAGTATATTGCAAAGGACAAAAACAATCTGATTGATAATATTATTAATTTTATTATTATTCTATTAACACAAAAATGTATATAAAAATTTGATTTATTGATTGACATAAAAAATCATTATCAAATTCTCTATCAGAACTGTTGCTTGACAGGGGTAAAGAACCTGCCCGATAGACCTCAGGTTGTACTAAGATTTTTTTTGATTGATTTTCGATCACCATATTGTCACGCACTAGTAGTCTTTTATCTTTTCGAAAAAGGAACATTTAAATCCGTAAGCTTCTCAATATTTTTAGTCTGTTCAGCCATATCTGATGATTCTATAATAATACAATATATATAAAAAAATATTAATCATTATTTTAAAAATAAATATGATATTGAAAAAATTAGTATAAATAATTATAAAATAAATAACATCAATAATATCGATGGTAATATTTATATCAGTATTAATAATGACAACAAAATTATAATCTACGATAAAAAAATTAAATAACATGGTTAATAAAAGTTTAAATAATAATATGAATAATAATATCGATAATATTATGGATAAAAGAATCAATTATTTTTATATCAATAAAAATATAAATAATAATATTAATAATATAAAAAAAAAATTTGTGAGCCATTCTAGACTTGCGGGTTGATTATGTGTAACATCTTTGGCGCAAAAATATTTTTGAAAATGTAAAATATCCCGATTTGTTAAAGGTGGCACTTTTTGAAAAAATTGAAAAAAAAAAAAATTGAAAAAAATGTAAAATTTAAAAATATTTGGACTCAATGAAATTTTTATAATGGTTAAGGCGACATGCAAGACGATTTTGCCTAATCTCGGGTTGCCGCGCGCTCCATCTATAGGTCTCTGGTGACGTCATCTCTAATAATTTACTCTATATAAATAATAATTATAATAATTTTTTCTGTACGTTTCGCACAGTTGGACTGTTATAATAATATGATTATATCATAGAAATAGATTTGACTATTTTTTGAATTTATTTTTCGGCAGTTTACCGAGAAAATTTTATTAGAGCATTTCAGACGATATTATTAAAATAATAATTTTATTATTATAATAACAAAAAAAATGCATTTACAATAATGACTAAATGACAATTATTTTATTGCAATAATTAGAATATTATTGTAATAATTACTAAGCTATTATTTTATTTCATTTTTTTTTTTTGTCAGTATTTTACTGACTGTTTTTTTGACAATTTTATTGAAAATTTTATTTGTGCATTTTGCACATTATTATAATTATTATTATTATAAAAAAAAACTATTTATTATAATTATCAAATGACAATTATTTTATTTATTTTTATTGTCAGTATTTTACTAACTGTTTTTTTGAGAATTTTATTGAAAATTTTATTTGTGCATTTTGCACATTATTATTATTGTTATTATTATAAAAAAAAAACAATTTATTATAATTATCAAATGACAATTATTTTATTTATTCTTATTGACAATTTAACAGTTTTTTTGACAATATTGCCAAGAGCCAATGACGTTTTTATTTAAGGTTATCTTGTCAGATAAAGACACAGTTTACATATATATGTTTACTTCATGAGACGTCACGTTGGTCGCAGGATTGTGATACAGCCTTTAATGTTTATATGAATGATTATTTTATGTAATGTTATTTTTATTTAAGGTTGTTTTCCGAAACCAAGGTAGAATGAATATTTGTGCTTAAAAACGCTATATACTGTAACGTTATATTTTATGTCCGGGTCCCCAAGATTTTTGTGCTACTACTGATTGAAATATTGACTACTGTAGTATTAGTGTATATACTAATATACACTAATACTATGCTAGTACTCAAAATTTACATCGTGAAACACTGCTATTTCACACTATAAAAAAAATCCTATTGTATGTTTGTGTATGTCAGTATCTGTGTGTTGATTCCCCTTTCCGCTAGAGAACAACAACGAAGGAGAGACAAACAGTGATGCCGAAGTATGAGTCCCCCACGCGCGCAAACTATAAAAAACAATAAATTACTGTTTTTAAAACTTGAATAATTATTAAACAAAACAGACGAAATGAAAAAAATTTGTATCAAAAAATTTGTCGTTCTTAGGACTATAAACTGTTAAAATTTGAACGTTTTCTGGTGCGTTTTAAAAAAGTTATTAATAAAAATACATAAAAATATGAGGTAACACCTATACCTTGTGTATTAAAGTTGTCAACTTTGACAGTAAATATCTCAAAAAAAACACACAAGAAAAAATTTAAAAAAATTGACAATATAGATAATTATTTCATTAAAAAAGTAAGACCAAAACAAAAAAAATCTGGTGCGATTTCAGATCTCCGTAAACAACCTTAAATGTTTATTTTATTCATTTATTTTATTTGAATGTATTAATTGATAATTTTATTTATCTATTTTATTTATTTATAATGTTACATTATTTGAATGTTTATTGAAATAATTATTTTATTTATTTATTTTATTTAAATGTTTATTGAAACGATAGTTTTATTTAATGTTATATTATTTAAATAATAGATTTATTTTATGTACTAAGCATAAATATAAATTCATTACTTGATGGATTATTAAATAAATCAACAACTTTAGCACGTTTTTTAATAGTCATTGTACCATCGTACCATGAAAAATAGGTTTGAAAATTTCCCAAAATTTTTTTTTTTTTTCAATTTGTCGAATTTTGGGAAAATAAAAGTTAGAGCTTCTTGAGAACCATAAAATAGATATTTAGATAATTTTTTAGAATTTTTCAATTCGTAGTTTTCGAGAAAACTGGGTTTGAAAATTTTCCAAAAATACCGACTTTGAAAAAATTTTTGAATTTTGAAAAACTGAGAGCTGGAGCTTCTTGAGAACCATAAAATAGATATACAGTCTATTTTTTAGAATTTTTCAACACGCAGTTTTTGAGAAAAGTGGGTTTAAAAATTTTCCAAAATTTTTTTTTTTTTTAATTTGTCGAATTTTGAAAAACTAAGAGTTGAAGCTTCTTGAGAACCATAAAATAGATATTCAGTCAATTTTTTAGAATTTTTCAACACGTAGTTTTTGAGAAAAGTGGGTTTAAAAATTTTCCAAAATTACCGACTTTGAATAAAATTTTCGAATTTTGAAAAAATAAAAGTTGGAGCTTCTTGAAAACCATAAAATAGATATACAGTCAATTTTTCAGAATTTTTCAACTAGTGGTTTTCGAGAAAACTGGGTTTGAAAATTTTCCAAAATTTCTAGACTCAAAAAAAAATTTCTGAATTTCGAAAAACTAAGAGTTGGAGCTTCTTCGGTAGTGTCTACTCTATTCACAGTCTAAATTTCAAGAAATTTCGTTCATTAATTTTCGAGAAAACTGGGTTTGAAATTTTCAAGGTGGTAATGCAGAATCGTCTTGCATGTCGCCTTGAGTCGAGGCCAGCTATTCTTGACTTAATTATCCGCAAGTTATCCCGAGCGACTGGGATAACTTTTTTGTCGCAAAACATGAAAATTTTAGCTTAATTTGTATCTTTCTCAATGGTTTACATCAAACGACTAAATCATTTTCAGGCGTTTTCATGTTATCTCGTGTAGGTGGGATAATCGAGTCAAGAATGGCTACCCAGGAGAATAAACTCCCATGGTGGGGGTGGGACCATATACGTCTCGATCCAGGTGGAGATACTTAACTGCTTCGAACAGAAATTTGGATTTTAGTTCGTCTTTTTTCGAGGCTGTTCGGCTTTGGCGTCATCACACACATAACATCAAGAGGCACGGTAGTGCCTCGAGTCAAGTATGAGAAAGGAAATATATATGTGTGTGTAAGAGTAACTACCGTGCCTTATTATACACGACACATTGGTGACCCCTTCCGTCCCCAATTATTTATGAATCAATTAAAATATGATGGAATCAATTAAAAAATACGGGGTTTTGTAATGATCCCATAAATCAATGTCAAGCTTTTTTTTAAAAAAAAAATCAGATTTTTTAGTGGCTTATTTTTTTTTTTATTGAACAATCAAATTAACGGTTGCGATTTTTTGGCTGAAAAACCAGATTTCTGATTTTGTTAAGTTGGTAGTACGGTATAAGATTATTATAAAAATTTTTTTTTTTTTTTACTTTTATCACTTGCTCATTTTTGTTGGCTGCACTGCAGAGTTGACAAATGAATATATGATAAATATTGCAATATTGAATGTTAAAAATAATAAACATCAAATGATACACTGGTAAAATAATCATAAATAAACACTAAACTTGATGATATATAAATTGTGTATGTTACAAAAAAAACTTTACAAAAAGATGTGATATCTAACAAAAAACAAGTATTTTGTACAAAAAAAAGAGTCAAGTACTCGAAATTGTAATCAATTTGTAATGTAACTTGTTTTGCCATTAATTAATCTAAATAATAAAAAACAAAAAATAAAAAAAATAAAAATTATACTTGACCCTGCTAAACATAAGATTGAATAATGTTGGCTTAAAATTTTATTTTTAATTTAGGAAAAACTACGCAGGGTCAAGTATAATTTTTTTTTTTTTTATTTTTTGTTTTTTAACATTTTAGATTAATTAATGGCAAAACAAGTTACATTACAAATTGATTACAATTTCGAGTACTTGACTCTTTTTTTTGTACAAAATACTTGTTTTTTGTTTTTTGTTAGATACACACTTACTTACAAAAAATTTTACAATTGTTCATCGTTATTTTATGTTTATTATGTCATGTTACTGTTATTTTTATATTATATTATTTTAATTTTGTTTAATAAAATAAACAATAAATGATTTTTCAAGGAAACAAATAGCTTGAGGGAGAGATGCTTTAAAAAATTATTCGTTGCTTATTTAATGAAACAAAATGCTAAAGAAACAAATAGTTTGAGGGAGAGATGCTTTTGAAAAGAAGAAATTTCTAGTAGAATTATTGTTAATTAATAAAACATTTTAATAAGCAATAATTCTACTAGAAATTACTTTTTTTTAAAAGCATGTGTATAGAAAAGTATTTATTTAAACTTTGTTTCATCTATATAGAAGCATTAAATAATTGTCCAAGGATTATTATTTATACAATAATTGATTCAACATGAATATCAAGTTTTTTTTAAAAAAAAAAAAAAATTGATTATTCATTAAATGGTACATAATTAGTATGTTATTCACAATTTCTATCAAATATCAACATTTCAGTGGATATTTGCTTATACTCTAAAATTTGATTTATTTACAATTGATTGTTTAGCATAATTTTTTGTAATTGACACTAATACTTAAATATAAAAAAATATCATAATTTAAAAATCTACAACCGTTTTAATTTTTCTATCAATAATATTACTCAATATTAGACACTGCTATTTTTTTTTATATTTATTCATTTATTTATATCACAACAAAAATTAATTCTGTACTTACATGAAATGGTTTTATTTTGTCCATGTTTATTCTACTTGTCACCAAAAATATACAACTTATTTATATATATTATATATATATATAAATTATAACTTATATATTATGTATAAAAAAATATAAATATAGACAATATAAAATTATAAAATAGTGCCTATTTATTTATATAAATTATTCAAAGATAATTATAAATTTATAAATAATATAACAACGACGGTACACAAGCAAATAGTCTATTATATACATGTATTTTTTTTTTCCCCTAGCGAACGAATAGAAGTTTCGCTTTAAAAAAGAAGTTAAAAATATTTTTTTGACAACACAATAGTTGTTCGAATTACAATTATTCATGACCTAAAGTTTTTCAAATTTTTTTTTCTGACATTGCAGATTTTCACTGCAAACGAGACGTGGTGGGCTCGTAAAAATATATGATTGTGCTCTAATGTCTGGTGTAAGTAAACTCCAATCACATATTTAAATAATTCACATAAATAGTACAAAAAAGTGGATATTACCGAAGAGTTTTCGATAATAGGATTACAAAAACAAAATTTTGACATTCGTTGATGAAATCTAAAAAGCTGAATTTCATTATTTTATAATTACAGTCAAAATACAAAAGTCTGTTGGTATCAGAACGAACTACTGTCGATGAATTGATTCAAATGTTATTAAGCTGTTATAATTCATCTGAACGAGTCGAGCAATTTTCTCTTTATGAAGTTTGTGAAGGTGAAGAATATCAAAGAAAATTACATCCAGATGATTCACCATTGAAAGTTATTCAAAAATGGACCAGTGTAGACAGACATCTTCGCATCCGACGCAATCATGATCACGATCCCCACAGAGAAAAGGTCATTAAACTCTTAATAATTTCAAATTAATTTTCTTAAACCAATTTTGTCTCTTTTTGCATTTAAAATTTTAAAATGTTTGGATTATTGTAGAGTATGTGGGCATCTGAGTCAACGATAAGTGCAGCAATATCCCGACTTTATCTACACAATAATCATCGACTTCATCACTTCTCACAACAATCAATTAATGATGGAAAAAACATTCCTTCGATTACTGTGACTAATAATAATCTGCACTGCAAAATGCTACGGAAAAATAATAATAATAATAATAATAATAATAATAATAATAATAATAATAATAATAATAATAATATTAATAATAATCGACATAAATACAATTGCAATTTATCACCACGAAGTTTACCATCAACACCACTTACGTCGACAAAAAAACTAGCAACGGCTCGATACACAGATTATGACGATTATTTGTACATGTAAAATTGAAGTGTTTTCCTGTTTATACTTGATTTTCCTAAACAGAAAAAACGTCTGTGCTTTGAATAACAATTTTTTTTTCAACGTTTAAGAAGATAAGAGAATTGTGTACAAAATTAACTCACAGATTAATGTTAATCAAGATCTGTTTTCCTTTAATATCCAAAAAAAAACAAATTTGAGTCGATACAAAGAAAAAATTACGTCGTTAGTACTATAAGAAAAATCTAACATAAACCAAAGGTAGAATAAATGAAAATATTTCAGTAGGATAAAAGATAAAATTCAGTGAAGGAGAAAAACAAAAAAAAAAACAATAATAAGTAGTAATTACATCCCATTTTCCAATATTATAAAGAATTATCACTGAATTGAAAATTATGTCGTATTGAGATGAAAGAGGAAGAAATTTTTTTTTTTTTTTTTTGACAGAATAAAAATAAAAACGTTATTGTAATTATATCTTTTTTTTTTTTTATTTACTTTATCGAAAATAAAAAAGTATTGACTTTGTGATTCATCCTCTGTGTTAATTTCAAATAAAAAAAAATCATTGCATATTTTTGAATCAAACTTTGGAAAAGGAAATCAAAATTGTGCAATTGTTTTTCCGTAGCTATGGTTACAATATACCGTTCATTTATAGTTAGCCGACAAGTGACGGGCCGACATAAAATGAACGATTGTAATCGATTGTAATTGGTTTGTAGATGATTGTAATGTAATTAGTTTTTTTTTGTCACCCCCCTCATTAATTTCAATCAATTTGAAAATTCGCAGTTGACAGATATAGCTGACAATTCATATATATTTAAATAGCTGATATTTTTATTGTAATGAGATGTCAAATTTATAGCAAATCGTTTGTACATCATGATTCTTTGTTTGTCATTGTTTAATAATTAAAATTTTTTTAAATATTAATTAAAAATCATTGTACTTTTTATCCCCCAGTTAATTATCGTTAATTTCTATATGCGCATGCGCGAAAAATGTCATGTTTGTGTTAAGCAGTGTTGAGAGGACTTAATGTTTACAAAAATAAACAATAATATTTAGAAAGTATTATCAACTAGGTAAATATTTAATTCTTATTTTATCAAATAATTATGATATTCAATTGAAATGAAATAAATATTTCATCCAATTCTTCTTTCCAATTGGTCTTTAATGTTTTTTTTTTTCAATAAATGCATTGATATTAATTTCTGATAATGATTTAAGACTAAATAGCTGAGGAATTGAATGTATACTAAAATAGTAATTTATTTCAATTGAATGCCATAATTACTTGATAAAATAAGAATTAAAAAAGATCTGGTAACGTTTGTTGGGGCGTGGGCCCGCGTTACCCTTTGAAAATTAAAAATTTTCAATACTCCGGCTAGGGCCATGGTAAACCTAAATCATTGCTTAAATATAATTAAATGATTTGTCATTATCAACATCAACATTATTAAAAAAAACGATATCAAAATTTTGGTTGACTACATGATCAATGAAATGAAATTTACTGTAAAATAGGTTCATGTACTAGAAAAAAAATATGCACTTTATTAAAGATGGCGGAAAAAACCAATAATGCGGGCGATAGAGTTTTTTGAGACGCAAAATTTGAGCATAGTACGAAGTCTCCCTGACAATTCTACGTTGAGTTATTCAATATCTAATTTTTTCACGTTTTTTGAAAATCGTTATAACTTTTGGGATAATAAAAATTAAGACATCGAATTAGGCTCAAATGAAAGATCTTACAAAGTTCTATCATGAGATATGTGGATTTATATTGTATTTGAAATAGTTTTGAAGAAAAAAAATTAAATATCTGATTTTTTTTAATAAATTTTAGTGTTTTTTTGGTTTCCACCAAAAACTATTAAAGATGGCGGAAAAAATTTGAGCCTAATACGAAGTCTCCCTGACAATTCTACGTTGAGTTATTCAATATCTAATTTTTAAAAATTGTTAAAAAATTGATTTAGATTGCTATAACTTTGAGAATAATGAAAATAAAAACATCGTATTAGGCTCAAATGAAAGTTCTTGAAAAGCTCTTTAATAGGATATTCGGGTTTTTTTGCGACCTTGAAGAGTTTTTGAGAAAAAAAATTAAATATCTGAGTCTTTTTTTTTCTATTTTAAAGTTTTTTTTTTTTCCACCAAAAACTATTAAAGATAGCGGAAAAAACCCACAATGCGGGCGATAGAGATTTTTGAGACGCAAATTTTGAGCGTAGTACGAAGTCTTTATGTCAATTCTACGTTGAGTTATTCGATATCTAATTTTTTGAACTTGTTAAAAAATTGAATTAAAAGTTTATTAAAAGCGCTATAACTTTTACGATAATCAAAATAAAGACATGGTATTAAGCTCAATTGAAAGCTCTTTTAAAGCTCTGTAATAACATATATAAGTTTTTTTGGCTATCTTCAATAGTTTTTGAGAAAAAAAATTAAATGTCTGATTTTTTTTTATTTCTATTTTTAAGTTTTTTTTTTTTCTACCAAAAACTATTGAAAAAAATAAATAAACCCACTACGCGGGCGATAGAGTTTCCAGAGACGCATCATTTAAGCCTAATACGATCACTCTAAGTCAATTGGTTCGTAAGTTATGAACGTTTTTTTTTTTTCGGCCGTAAATACAATACTGCGGCTGAGCCTATGGCTCCTAGCCTCCGTAATATTTTCCAGTTGATAATTGTTTCAGAATATTATTGTTTATTTTTGTAAACATTAAGTCCTCTCAACACTGCTTAACACGAACATGACATTTGTCGCGTATGCGCATGTAGAAATTAACAATAATTAACTGGGGGATAAAAAGTACAATGATTTTTAATTTAAAAGAATATTCATTATTAAACAATGACGAACGAAGAATCATGATGTACAAATGATTTGCTATAAATTTGACATCTCATTACAATAAAAATATCAGCTATTTAAATATATATGGATTGTCGGCTATCTGTCAACTGCGAATTTTCAAAATTTAATTAAAATTAATTAGGGGGGTGACAAAAAAAACGAATCACATTACAATCATCTACAAACCAATTACAATCGATTACAATCATTCATTTTATGACGGCCCGTCACTTGTCGGCTAACTATTAATGATACTATCAATATACCAACATTTTCTGAAATTTATTATAGTCGGTAGCGTACGTAAGGCCGATATTGCAGATATCATTACCGTATAACCTAAACTCTGACCAAAGGCTCAATATACTTGGCTGGCAAAAATTTAGTAATGACCTAATTTCTTGTCTGCTGGATAGATTAGAATTTAGTCAAGTTTAGTAAATGAAAATTAGAGTTTAGTTAACAACAGTTAATTTGGTAATTGTTGTTAAAAATTAGGCGTATAGTTAGCTGGCAGTATAATGAAAAAATTAAAATGATTGCTCTATTTGATAGGAAATTGTCTGATTAAGTTTAGTCAATTAAAATTGGAGTTTAGTAAATTGTATAAATAATTTTAATTAATTATTTTCAATGAATATATAAACAAATTAATTACCAAATTACGCAGTGAGTTTTGCCCAACTAAATCTATTACGTGGATATAACGCTATGTCTTTGATCACGGTATTTTGGTGTCGTGTATATAACCAGTGTTGCCGCACGAGGTACAATTGTACCTTTTGAGGTACACTTTTGCGAGCCGAGGTACAAAAGTACACTTTTGTTTTTGGAGGTACACTTTTTCCCCCGACTAGAAGTCGGCCATTTTATGTCGGCAATAACGGAATTTTTTTTTTCTGGATGCAATTTGAGTTCTATTTGGTTCTATTTTTTTATTTTTTTTCCAAGAAAGAAACAAAAAATGATCAAGCAGTTGCTGAAGCAACTGTGCCTTCCCTGCGGGGAGAATTTTAATTTCTTTTTTAATACCCGAATAGAAAAATCTCAGTCTTAAACGAGCTTCACGTCTTGCAACGCGCTTCATTGAACTTAAACTGTCTTGTGAGATCTTAAATGAACTTTCATTAGCTTCTCAAATAAAATCACAATTTTTTCCGAGGTCCCCAAACTCTTCTAAAGGCTTGAATTAAAAGACTTCGAAAGCATTCAAATCTCAGTCTTTCAAACGCTCGATTTGAAAGACTTCAAAAGCGTTCACATTTCTCAGTCTTTCAAAAGCTTGATTTAAAAGACTTCAAAAGGGTTCAAATTCTCAGTCTTTTAGAAGCGTGATTTAAAAGACTTCAAAAGCGTTCACATTTTTCAGTCTTTTAGAAGCTTGATTTAAAAGACTTCGAAAGTTTTTAGGTTTAAAAAAAAAAAAAATTCAATAAATACGATTTCGAAAGCTTGTAGTCTTAAAATTAAAGGCTTTAAAATTTATTTCAATGAAAATTTTATTTGGGAAGCTAATGGAAGTTCGTTTAAGATCTCACAAGACAGTTTAAGTTCAATAAAACGCGATTTAAGACTGAGATTTTTCTGTTCGGGACTTAAAAAAAATTCAAACTGCCTGATATAAAATTGTTAAGATTTTTATCATTTTGTATATTAAAAAACTATATTTCGCGGATTTCAATTAATATATAGCTGTTATCATTTATTTGAAAAAAAAAAATTCAAGTTTGATTGCTTGTAGTGTATTCAATTTTACAATTCACTCTAAATATTTATTCAAGTTTTCATGTTATAAAATTTTTTAAAATAACAAAAATTAGAAACTCAAAGTCTAAGAAGTAAATATATTCACTTATTTTCAATTGATGATGTGGTTGAGTGGTCAACCTATCCGACTTCCACCCAAGAAACCTGTGATCGATCCCGTGCAGATTTTTGTTTTTTGGAAAAATTTTACAAATTTGAAAAAAAACAAAATGAAAGACTCCGAAGTATATGTGAAGTAGCTGTCATAGCGAACGTAGCGTACAGCGTGGTTCAGCGCATTGTATATTTATTTCTTATTTTTAATGCGCAGCTTACACATACATACATACATTAATTGGTTTTCGACATTAATGTATACCGGGTGTCCCATTTTAATCTATTAATGGATTTTATTTTTTTAATATTGGTCAAATTAAAAAATAGTTCAAATAAAAGTTGTAGGAAACAGAGGGGGACATAGGAATTTGGAAAAAAAAATTCGGAAAAATTCAAAATAGCGGAGTTTCTGGTATAAACATACTTTTTTTAAATGGGAACTATACTTTTTTTTTTTACCAAACAGTTTTTCGCATCAAAACTAACACTTTTTATTTGAAAAATTTTTCGATTAAATCAACTTTTTTTTTGGCTAAATTTCACCTTTTAATGAATTTCGCTCGAAAAATATGCTTCCAATCAAAAAATAGTATTTGAAAAAGTTGTAGGACTCGAAAAAACAAATAAAAAAAAAAAAAAAATTACAAAAAAATTCAAAATGGCGAAGTTCCAAGTATGAACATAGTCCATTTTGAGGTTAGGTGATTTTTTTTTTTTTTTAAATAGTTGACAACAAGACTAACACTTTTTCTAAATGAAATTTTTCAGCTAAAGCCATATTTAAAAAAAAACCTACATAACCTCAAAAAAACTTTATTTATCCTCCATACTCCGCCATATTGAGTTTTTTTATTATTTTTTTTTCTTTTTTTTCGTGTTTTTTTTCAAGTCCTACAACTTTGTCAAATACTATTTTTCGATTGGAGGCATATTTTTTGAGGGAAATTCATACAGAGATTAAATTTAGCCAAAAAAAAAATTGATTTTATCGAAAATTTTTTTAATAAAAGTGGACCAAAAAGTTTCTCTCATTACAACTAACACTTTTCATTCAAGAATTTTTCGATAAAATCAATTTTTTTTTTGGCTAAATTTAATCTCTGTATGAATTTCCTTAAAAAAATATGCTTCCTATCGAAAAATAGTATTTGAAAAAGTTGTAGGGCTTGAAAAAAAACACGAAAAAAAAGAAAAAAAAATAATAAAAAATCTCAATATGGCGGAGTATGAAGGATAAATAAAGTTTTTTTGAGGTTATGTAGGTTTTTTTTTAAATATGGCTTTAGCTGAAAAATTTCATTTAGAAAAAGTGTTAGTCTTGTTGTCAACTATTTAAAAAAAAAAAAAATCACCTAACCTCAAAATGGACTATGTTCATACTTGGAACTTCGCCATTTTGAATTTTTTTGAAATTTTTTTTTTTTTTTTTTTATTTGTTTTTTCGAGTATTTTATTTATAAGTTTTTTTATCAAATAAATATTGGAAAGTCAGTAAAAATTATTATTGTTTTTTTCTTAAGTCTATAATTTTTCATTTTAGAATCTCTCTTGCTCTTTTGCATTTTGAAAATATTATACGTATTCTCGATAATACGCGTATTATATGTATAATACGTATAATACGGATAAAACGTATAATATGACGGTGCTGCCGTCGGTAAATAGATTTTCTATATGTTTATTATGCCTGAATGTAATTGCTAAATGAACAAATAGCTACGGAATGAGATGTAGCAAAAAAAAAGGATGTACTCAAAAAAAGACAATTTACTGAACAATTATTGGTGGAATATATATGTTTTTGGAATACTTTGGAATATAATAAATATTTCAAATATATATTACATTATGAAAACTAGAGACTAAGAGATTCAACTATGTACATTGGCGATGGGACAAAATACGTCGTAAAAGAAGAATGTGTAAACGTGGCTACAGAGATCGTTTCACAAACCAAACACTCAACCTATCAAAAGCCTCACGAATAAAAATATTTAATCATTTTTTTTTGTTAGATGCTTAAAAAAAAAAGTTATTTCTTGTAGAATTGTTGCTTATCAAAATATTTTATTAATCAACAACAATTCTACAAGAAATGACTTTTTTTTATAGCATCTTTATCACAAACTATTTGTTTCCTGAAAAAACAATTTATTGCTTATTTCATTAAACAAAATGTTAAAGAAATAAATAGCTTTAAGAAAAGATGCTTTAAAAAAAAAAATTATTCCTTGTAGCATTATTGTTGATTAATAACACATTTTAATAAGCAGTAATTCTACAAGAAATTACTTTTTTTAACTAATCATGTTAGCAAGTTAAGCATGTGTGCATGCGTGAATGGTCCGAGGTCGACATCAGCGCTAAAACGCCATGTTTATGAAACCTCCTTCCATAGAGAAGTGTACGACGTTTTTCGTAGTGATGTGTATTATGGTAAAGAAGACTAGAAATACAGGAGGAGTAACTCGCCTCGAATATAACAGCCAATTCGCGTGAGGCTAGTAGCTGTCATAGCGAATTTAGCGTACAGCGTGGTTCACGTGGTCTTCTTGGGTAGACAATAATGATATGACAGACACACACATATATGTAATATCACCTATATGGGCACTCAGATTTGAACACAGATACAAAAAATTAATTCAAATCAGATTTTTTTTTAATAAACGATAAACAAACATTATGCCTTGATTATAAATACTGACACTTTTAAAACTACGCGCCAGAACATGGCGGATGATAATGCCATGTTGCCAATAAGCGTATACCAAAATATCGTGTCTGTTATATATACCCATCACTGAGATAAATATTTTATTACTTAATTAGCTAATAATGGAAAAAACAAAGCCCCAAACCTCTGAATTTTTTGATGTGTAAACATTGTTAGGCGCGGGTCGGGTATGGAGTTAAAAGAAAAAAATTAAAAAGAGATATCACTTCCGTTATCTACCGTCTTCTATCTTTCTTGCGCTTAAGATATTTACACATAAAATAATTAACCCGCGAGTCCAGAATGGCTCACAAAATTACACAAAATTTGTCAGTATTACAAGAATATACTGTAAAAATTTCGAAGCGTTCTTATTAAAAATGAATAATAATAATTTAATATTGAACAACTATAGCTATAGCTGGATAAAATATTTTTTTGATAACATCCAGGAAATTAATTTTTTAATAAACAAATAACTAAGGGAAAAAAAAGTAGTTGAGAAAATAGATTCAGTTATAAAATATTTTTTTAAGTACATCCATTTCCTTTAGCTATTTGGTCTTTAATATTTTGTCGAATAAAAGGTTGAAAAATATTCTTCAATTAATTGCCTTTTTTAAATGCCTATTAAAATAAAATAGACATTATTTGTATTATTACATCATAGTAAAAAGTAAACAAAATAAATACACGTGTATACTCATTTATGTAATACTACTATATTTTGAACATTCTATCTTTCCAATAAGTAGAGTTTCTCCTTAGGCAAGAGCGTCGACGATATGGTCAACACTATTTTAACTTTCTTACTTATGTCAAATAAATTTATCTTTTTGCCTGTTGTCATTCCTGAAGGTTCTGTTGGTCTAATAGTGTTGGTGAGTTATCGACTTAATCCGATTCCCTCCCTACGCTCCCTACTCTATCTTATTTTTCACGTTTCTGGGTAGCTATTCTTGACTCGATTATCCCATCACACGGGATAACATGAAAACGACTGAAAATGATTAAGTCGTTTGATGTAAACCATTGAGAAAGATACAAATTAAGCTAAAATTTTCATGTTTTGCGACAAGAAAGTTATCCCAGTAGCTCGGGATAACTTGCGGATAATCGAGTCAAGAATAGCTACCCTGATAAAAGAAGATCCAAGAAGACTAAAAATACAAGAGGACGAACTCCCCATCTCGCCTGTATATAAAATAAGTATCGCTCAAAAAGACTAGAGACCAGGAGAATAAACTTTAGTGGAGGGGGTGTCCTAGAATACGGCGGCTATGTAGAGTGCGCCACTTTTACTCCTGAACGGCGCACTACGTAAAGCGCAGTTTTTTATCCCTGTACCCCTCAGCCCACCGGCCCTATACTCGAGTCGTCAGTAAATAAACGTCAAAATCTCATTGTGATTGTTATTTAAATTGAAATAAACTAATCCTTATTGCTGTATGAAAAATTCAACTTTGTGATTATTTTTTAAACAATTCTTGAAGGCAAAAGTGGTATTGTTATTAGTTATTATGGTGATGCAAATAACACATCGACAATATCAATACTCGTTCATCCAAACATAAGCATAAAAGTAATTTAAATTTTTATTTTTCATATTTTAAACTTTTAACTTGTTATATTTTTCAATGTACTATTATTTTCAGATAAAAATTAAAAATAAATTTTTTAACAACTTTGATGGCATTGATAAAGTAAGGTCTCTTCAAGACATTTTATCTCTTAAAATGAATGATAAAACAAGAAAAGAAGAAAAAAAATTTCGTAAGAGAGCAAAGCTTGTGAATCCTTCATCCAAACTTAACAATCAACGTACAAAATTACCACAATCACCAAAACAGAAAACAGTCTTACATCAAATAAAAAAATCATCTTTAATAAACAAAAGACGAGTACCAAGACAAACAAGTTTAAAAAGATTATGATTGATAATATGTATTGTCTGTTGTATTTTTAGTAGTTAAATAGTAAAATGATTATTTTATTGATTTTATAAGATTTACAGATAATAACAATTGATTATTAATGAAAAAAAATTAAAGTTCATCTTTTTTATTATTTAAAAAAAAATCAAATTTTACCACTCAATAATTTAGTGTATTAGATACAACTTCAAATAATATTTATAATTCTGCAATGTTGCTATACAATTGATTATAAGTAATATAAAATTTAGGTTTGATTTTGAATCAATATAAATTGATAATTATTATAAAAACTAAAAAAGTAAGTTAGTGTATGAATAGGAATAAGTTAGTGAAATATACAATTCATGATATATATCTGCTCACATGCAGACTTTCAACAAATTATTATGCCATTATTATCTCCAAATATTTGAAAGATCTTGCTACAAGACGTTTTTTTTTTCGTTTTACCCATCTTTTTTATTTATCAATTATTGATTTCTAGGAAAAAACGTTAATAAAATTAATAAAGTAAAACGTTTATTTGGCATAGTTACAATTCAATTCTTAAAAAATGGAGCAAAATAATACACATACTTATACTTATTATTTGTAGATAAATTTTTCAATATAGGTATATTATTATTGGTATACAGCTTGATTAACACAAAAAATAATCACAAAGTTGAATTTTTCATACAGCAATAAGGATTAGTTTATTGCAATTTAAATAACAATCACAATGAGATTTTGACGTTTATTTACTGACGACTCGAGTATAGGGCCGGTGGACTGAGGTGTACAGGGATAAAAAACTGCGCTTTACGTAGTGCGCCGTTCAGGAGTAAAAGTGGCGCACTCTACATAGCCGCCGTATGCTAGGACACTAAATGTTACTCCCTCCACTGAAGTTTATTCTCCTGGTCTCTAGTCTTCTTAGTATCGCTATACGGTCGCCGCCTAAGTGAGGGGCGCTTCGGTCTACTGGTAACGTGCGCACTCCGTACCACTTTCTTTTACAATGCGCAATCCAAACATACTCATTATTTAAATAATTAAGATTTTAGAAAAATTGTTTATCAGGGTACATCCTTCTTTCATCTCTAGGTATATATTTGTAATGAATGTATCAAAATTTACATAAATTTTTTTTTTCAATAAATAAATGTCTGAGAAAAAGATAAATTAATGAAAAAAAAAATTACTTAGCTAATGACTGTTTTAAATTAACTGCACTTGTAAAAAATTATTTGATCCAATTATACATCTGTCTTTCTATAGCCATTCGATCTTTAAGAATTTATTTTAAATGAATAATTTATAAATTTTTAATGAACTTATGATTAAAGGAAAAGGATAAAGTTGTAAGAAAAAGTCGACTACTTGCTCAATTATTATTTAAAAAATTGATCAGTTAATTGCATTTTTTTTTGTTAGCGATTAGTTAATTATAAATACATTACATGAAAAATTTATATTATTATGCAATTACTCTATGAAAAATTATTTAAACAAATGCATCTGTTTTTCTAGAGGTTTGTCTCTAAGGAATGCATTTGAAATTACTCAAATTAATTTTTTAAATAAACAAATATTTATGAAAGAAGATGGAAT
>WSYQ01000593.1:0-25590 GCA_011426435.1 Lysiphlebus fabarum
TGTATGACTGTTTAATAAATTTATTGGTTTATTAGAGCCAAACTTATCTTCTGGACTTGATTTGTGTTCAATTATCGCTTTATAATATTGACCAAATATCGTGTATTTTGTTTTTCCATTTTTATTTTTTGTTCCAGTATTTTTACTTTGTTCACGATTTTTTCTGGCAAATTCAGCATCATTTAGTATCCCAGTTTCGTCCAACGAAAACTCTCGTACAGAATTATGCCCTCCGATGTTTGATAGATTCATTGATAATCTTTCATTTGACTGAACTCGGATATTCTCTATGCTATGGTCTTCATCCGTTTCTATATTTTCTGTACCATCATTGTTTTTTTGAAATAATCTTCTTTGGGTGTCAATTTCTCTTGTACTTTCATCATTAACTTCATCTAAATCTGGATGGGGTGTATGACTGTTTAATAAATTTATTGGTTTATTAGAGCCAAACTTATCTTCTGTAATTGATTTGTGTTCAATTATCGTTTTATAATATTGACCAAATATCGTGTATTTTGTTTTTCCATTTTGATTTTTTGTTCCAGTATTCTTACTTTGTTCACGATTTTTTCTGGCGAATTCAGCATCATTTAGTATCCCAGTTTCGTCCAACGAAAACTCTCGTACAGAATTATGCCCTCCGATGTTTGATAGATTCATTGATAATCTTTCATTTGACTGATCTCGGATATTCTCTATGCTATGGTCTTCATCCGATTCTATATTTTTTGTACCATTATTGTTTTTTCGAACTAATCTTCTTTGGGTGTCAATTTCTCCCGTACTTTTATCAATAATACTGAAATCGCGGTACTCTCTTCTCATAGTAACTTTATTAAAAATATCAGATTCTGAAACTTCAGCTAAATGTGGATGGAGTGTATGACTGTTTAATAAATTTATTGGTTTATTAGAGCCAAACTTATCTTCTGTACTTGATTTGTGTTCAATTATCGCTTTATAATATTGACCAAATATCGTGTATTTTGTTTTTCCATTTTTATTTTTTGTTACAGTATTTTTACTGTGTTCACGATTTTTTCTGGCAAATTCAGCATCATTTAGTATCCCAGTTTCGTCCAACGAAAACTCTCGTACAGAATTATGCCCGAAGATGTTTGATAGATTCATTGATAATCTTTCATTTGACTGATCTCGGATATTCTCTATGCTATGGTCTTCATCCGATTCTATATTTTTTGTACCATTATTGTTTTTTTGAACTAATCTTCTTTGGGTGTCAATTTCTCCCGTACTTTCATCAATAATTTTGAAATTGCGGTACTCTCTTCTCATAGTAACTTTATTGAAAATATCAGATTCTGAAACTTCAGCTAAATGTGGATGGAGTGTATGACTGTTTAATAAATTTATTGGTTTATTAGAGCCAAACTTATCTTCTGTACTCGATTTGTGTTCAATTAGGGCTTTATAATATTGACCAAATATCGTGTATTTTGTTTTTCCATTTTTATTTTTTGTTCCAGTATTTTTACTTTGTTCACGATTTTTTCTGGCAAATTCAGCATCATTTAGTATCCCAGTTTCGTCCAACGAAAACTCTCGTACAGAATTATGCCCGAAGATGTTTGATAGATTCATTGATAATCTTTCATTTGACTGAACTCGGATATTCTCTATGCTATGGTCTTCATCTGTTTCTATATTTTCTGTACCATTATTGTTTTTTTGAGATAATCTTCTTTGGGTGTCAATTTCTCCCGTACTTTCATCGATAATACTGAAATCGCGGTACTCTCTTCTCATAGTAACTTTATTAAAAATATCAGATTCTAAAACTTCAGCTAAATCTGGATGGAGTGTATGACTGTTTAATAAATTTATTGGTTTATTAGAGCCAAACTTATCTTCTGTACTTGATTTGTGTTCAATTATCGCTTTATAATATTGACCAAATATCGTGTATTTTGTTTTTCCATTTTTATTTTTTGTTCCAGTATTCTTACTTTGTTCACGATTTTTTCTGGCAAATTCAGCATCATTTAGTATCCCAGTTTCGTCCAACGAAAACTCTCGTACAGAATTATGCCCTCCGATGTTTGATAGATTCATTGATAATCTTTCATTTGACTGAACTCGGATATTCTCTATGCTATGGTCTTCATCCGATTCTATATTTTTTGTACCATTATTGTTTTTTTGAAATAATCTACTTTGGGTGTCAATTTCTCCTGTACTTTCATCATTAACTTCATCTAAATCTGGATGGAGTGTATGACTGTTTAATAAATTTATTGGTTTATTAGAGCCAAACTTATCTTCTGTACTTGATTTGTGTTCAATTATCGCTTTATAATATTGACCAAATATCGTGTATTTTGTTTTTCCATTTTTATTTTTTGTTCCAGTATTTTTACTTTGTTCACGATTTTTTCTGGCAAATTCAGCATCATTTAGTATCCCAGTTTCGTCCAACGAAAACTCTCGTACAGAATTATGCCCTCCGATGTTTGATAGATTCATTGATAATCTTTCATTTGACTGAACTCGGATATTCTCTATGCTATGGTCTTCATCCGTTTCTATATTTTCTGTACCATTATTGTTTTTTTGAAATAATCTTCTTTGGGTGTCAATTTCTCTTGTACTTTCATCATTAACTTCATCTAAATCTGGATGGGGTGTATGACTGTTTAATAAATTTATTGGTTTATTAGAGCCAAACTTATCTTCTGTAATTGATTTGTGTTCAATTATCGTTTTATAATATTGACCAAATATCGTGTATTTTGTTTTTCCATTTTGATTTTTTGTTCCAGTATTCTTACTTTGTTCACGATTTTTTCTGGCGAATTCAGCATCATTTAGTATCCCAGTTTCGTCCAACGAAAACTCTCGTACAGAATTATGCCCTCCGATGTTTGATAGATTCATTGATAATCTTTCATTTGACTGATCTCGGATATTCTCTATGCTATGGTCTTCATCCGATTCTATATTTTTTGTACCATTATTGTTTTTTCGAACTAATCTTCTTTGGGTGTCAATTTCTCCCGTACTTTTATCAATAATACTGAAATCGCGGTACTCTCTTCTCATAGTAACTTTATTAAAAATATCAGATTCTGAAACTTCAGCTAAATGTGGATGGAGTGTATGACTGTTTAATAAATTTATTGGTTTATTAGAGCCAAACTTATCTTCTGTACTTGATTTGTGTTCAATTATCGCTTTATAATATTGACCAAATATCGTGTATTTTGTTTTTCCATTTTTATTTTTTGTTACAGTATTTTTACTGTGTTCACGATTTTTTCTGGCAAATTCAGCATCATTTAGTATCCCAGTTTCGTCCAACGAAAACTCTCGTACAGAATTATGCCCGAAGATGTTTGATAGATTCATTGATAATCTTTCATTTGACTGATCTCGGATATTCTCTATGCTATGGTCTTCATCCGATTCTATATTTTTTGTACCATTATTGTTTTTTTGAACTAATCTTCTTTGGGTGTCAATTTCTCCCGTACTTTCATCAATAATTTTGAAATTGCGGTACTCTCTTCTCATAGTAACTTTATTGAAAATATCAGATTCTGAAACTTCAGCTAAATGTGGATGGAGTGTATGACTGTTTAATAAATTTATTGGTTTATTAGAGCCAAACTTATCTTCTGTACTTGATTTGTGTTCAATTAGGGCTTTATAATATTGACCAAATATCGTGTATTTTGTTTTTCCATTTTTATTTTTTGTTCCAGTATTTTTACTTTGTTCACGATTTTTTCTGGCAAATTCAGCATCATTTAGTATCCCAGTTTCGTCCAACGAAAACTCTCGTACAGAATTATGCCCGAAGATGTTTGATAGATTCATTGATAATCTTTCATTTGACTGAACTCGGATATTCTCTATGCTATGGTCTTCATCTGTTTCTATATTTTCTGTACCATTATTGTTTTTTTGAGATAATCTTCTTTGGGTGTCAATTTCTCCCGTACTTTCATCAGTAGATATACAGGGCGGGTTTAAGGCCATGGCCAGGGGGGTAAGAGACAGGGGTCAGGAAAGGGGGGTCAGGTTGGGGACAGGGGGTCAAGATCTCGAAAGTTCTCGAAGGTTCTCGAAGATTCTGGAAGCTTCTCGACCATGACGTCATGTTCTGGTACTTTCGAGATGCTTCTGTCTCATATTAATTAGAATTTAATTGAAATTAAATAGTAAGAAGTATGATAATATATATATATATATATATATATGCAGCATAAAATATGAGTAGAGAGTAGCCACTGATTTGTTTCCCACTCTACCCGCGAGCCATACCATATGTATATATATATATATATATACAATATAGAAGATGAACATAAGAGTAGCCAATGATTTGTTTCCCACTCTATATGTGAGCCATATCCCATACACGTGGCAATCCCCTCTCGAATGAACCACTCGCGATCCCGTTGAGCGTACTCGTGACCCCTCTTTCTCCGGTAAGAATATATCCCTCATGTGTCAACCTTCGAATGTTTATACATATAATTTAATTATCAAATATTTTTTTGGACATAATGAGAATTTGCGTACGTAATTTTTTTGTCGTATATCACCTTACAGTTTTGATATATTTATCTTAAGAGAGAAAAAATTAAAAAATAAAACTATATAATAATTAAAAGAAATATTAATTTACACATACATATTGAGTTTTATCAACAAACCGTATGCCTACATAATTTTTTTGACATATATCACCTTACAGTTTTGATATATTTATCTTATGAGAAAAAAATTGAAAAAATAAAACCATATAATAATCAAAAGAAATATTAATTTATATAAACGTTTCGAGTTTTATAATCAAACCGTATACTAAGAATTTATAAATAAATCTCATTTAATAATTAAGAAAAAAAACACGTTGGTCAAAATATATAATTTCGATATTGTTATTAAACTGTTTCCGTTCTTATGTTTTTGATAATGATCCCGATTCTCAGAAAAAAAAAATATGAAAAATATTACTCCAAATATATTTTGAATATTGTCACCAAACTGTTTACGTTCTTATGATTTTTCGGTAATGATCCCCTTTCTTCTACACCCCCTTATTTGCTATATAAAGATCTACAAAATTATTTCATCGCTCATTAACCATTGTGTAACTCTTCGATCGTGTAATCAGAGAAAAAAAATCAAGATGTCAAAGTAAGTATATATAATTAGTTTGTCAATTTTTGAATTATTCTTATATATATATATATAAAATTAGTTTGTTACTTGATCAATTACTTTTTAAATTATTTTTCATATAAACCATATTTTTAAAAATTAGTTCGTTACTTGATCAATTACTATTTAAATTATTTTTCATATAAAATATATTTTTCAAAATTAGTTCGTTACTTGATCAATTATTTTTCAAAAATCATATTCAATATTTTTTCAGAATGTTAGTGTGAAAATTTTTTAAGTGTAATATTTTTCAAGTGTAATATTTTTTTTTTAAATTAAAATTTAAAAAAATAATATAATTTTTAAATTTTTAAAATTTTTAACGGGCTTTTAAAAATGTTAAAAATATTATATATCTTATGTGTGAAAAAAAGTTGAAAGAGTGAGAAAGATATTCAGCAGCTGATGAATGAATTTGTAGTCACGTGCGTTTATAGTATACGGGTCGAGATTCATATGAGTATGTATATAGACTGACTCATGCGAGTAAAAAAAATACACATATGATTATCAATCTATTCATCAGCTGTGATAATTTCTTTTCTTAATAAAAATAAATTGTAGTATTTAAAAAAATTAGGTTGACAGCTTTTTTAATTTCACTTTTTATTTCTAAAATTTTAAAACAATTACGTATAGTTCTGATGAAGTGTAATTTTTTGTGATTTTAAAAAGTGAGAAAAAAATATATACATATATATTTTACAGCTAATAAAAATTAGCTGTAACCTTCGGTTCCAAATTTGAAAGTTAATAGTATTTTTGAAGTATAATATTAATTAAAAATTTTATATAGTTAATTGTTTATACTCGCGTAAGTCTATATGCTTATATATATTATAGAGGTCGTTTAGAAACTTACAGTCACATGTTTTGTGCGCGCGTAAGTCTATAGGCTCACTCATAAGATACAGGGCGTTTAGAAGTTTACAATCCTGTTTTTATATTTCGAATTGGTTTTTTTTCATTTTTAAAAAAGTTGAATTATTAAAAAAATGCTAACTTTAATTTTTTCATTTCCATCTTATTTCAGAGTTTACGTTTTCTATGTTAACATGAGGATCTAAATGTGAAAGCCTGGATTCCTGAAGACTGGGATCAGATTTTCGATGGAGAGTCAATCTCATCCATTATTGCCACGGGAAAATCATTATTGCCAACAACAGAATCATTACAAATGAGATTTCAGAACATCGTAGTGAAGATTGTGGAAATTAATAATGAAACATATTTTCTTGATATAAGTGATTACAAAAATCTCATTGAAGAAATAGAAGAATAAATCATTGTTCTGTATGTTCTATGTATTCAGTTTTCATTAAAAAAAATTTTCAATTAATTTTATACTTAATAATATAATCTTTCAACAATCAAAAATGAAATCAAAATTTTATAATGAAATAAAAAATTACATGTCAACATAATTTTGTGTTTATTTCATTTATTTTATTTTTATATTTTTATTGATAAATTTTTCTGTCAGTTTCACGAACGAGATAAGTATAAAACAATTTTTCAATTTATTAATTTGTGCGATTCGTAATGAGGAAAACAAATTTTATTTCTCGATTTTTATTTCATAGATATTCATTTTTTCAATATTTTTTAGAAACAATACTTTTTTATAATTACGTGATTTTTTGTTTATTTTTTTTAATTATTTCTATATATGTTTTATAATATTGGTTTAAAAAACTTTTTTAATTATAGGTTTTTATTATAAATTTTTATTTTTTATTATAGGTTTTTATTATAAATTTTTATTTTTATTATAGGTTTTATTATAAATTTTTATTTTTATTATAGGTTTTATTATAAATTTTTATTTTTACAGGTTTTTGATATAATTTTATATATGCATTGTAATATTTATTTGAAAACATCTTTTTTATAGGTTTTAATATAATTTTTATTTATCTCAAAAAACAATACATTAATTTATAAATCAAATTGTTATAAATTCGCAAATGTAACTGTTTGATCCGATTTTTTTAGATCTAATTTTAAGATTACTCGTATTTATTAAAGCTTCCATCTTATTGAAGTCTTCTTCTTTTTCCAAAAAAGATGATAATTTGCTTGGTAAAAACATATCAAATTCGTTTTGAATTGATATAATGATTTTTACTCCATATTTTGTATTTGCTTTTCGTATTCTAGTAACTTCATAGTCCGATCCAGGTGTTAAATCAGACAGTTTTTTTAATGGTAAATTACTTGTGGTACAAGCAACTTTATTGATAGCTGATAGGAAATCCATTTTTTTCTGTAAATAAGAAAATAAAATTGTAACTTCTGATATTAATCGATATTATTTTTATTTTGAAGAAAAAAAACCTTTGATTAAAAACGTAAAAATATATATACCTTAACTTGCTTTTTTCTTTCAACGATGAATACTCTTCGAGTGCTCAAAATGATTTGATTCTAAGAGCCTCTTTTCTCTTCTTTTTATAGCTGAAAAAAATTCTGGAATATTCTAAAGATATTTAAACAATACGTCATTAACAAATTCACAGAAAATAATCATTTTTAGAACTCTCGAGAAGTTACTCCCAATTTTGGAATGTTCTAGAACAGTCTTTAGCTAATATATATGTTCGAGAATATTCAGAAATTCTCGAATGATGCTTAGTCAGTTTTTTAGTTCTAGTAAGTTCAAGAACATTCTACTCGTTGTTAGTACGTGTATATAAGCTCGTCAGAACCATTCAGCTATCAGTATTAATTTAATCCTAACATGGTAAACAATGAATAGCAAATTAAAGAGATGGATTCTGAACAGTGTCTTAAGTTGATTAAAATCATGGAGCAAGCATTTGCAATAATTCGAACGCCAGAACAAATAGAAAATTGGTTGAAATTTGAAAAAAAAAATATTCGGCTTTTGAATAAAGCATTGAAAGTTGCAAAGACAATTGGTAATAAAATAAAAATTCAGACAACAATTTCTCAGCTTAGATCATTAAGTGAGAAATTCAAAAGTGAACAAAAACATGGTGCTGGTATAGGACATAATGATAAATTAAGTGACAGAGTAAGATGGTTAGATAGTAATTCAGCATTCCAGGGACGTATAAGATCAGGAACCATTGTGAATCTCCAACATACAGATGTAAATTCATTTTTAGAGGATGCTAAAAAAATGACAATAAGCCGATTGAAAAATATTTTAAAAAATCATGAAAATTTAAAAGTGAATGGTGTCTTAGCTTGTAAATTTAGAATTGTAAAAAATAGTGAATTTATTAATGAAACAAAATATTTTAATACAAAAAATAAAATAATATTATCAACTACTGACTTGAATCATTGGTTCGATAATCATTTAATAAATAAATTTCTTACTAAAATAGAAGATTTTCAAGAAAAAGATTCCGGTTGGACACTTCACGCGATTATTAATGTTATGATCAATATTAATCGGTATGAACCACTCAAAGGAAGTTTATCAACATTTGTTGAATTACCGAAAACTATTCAAGCAAAAAGGGCAGTTGTAAATATAAAAAATAATGATGAATACTGCTTTTTATATGCAGTCATAGCAGCTTTATATCCGGCTGAATCACACAGTTATCGAATCACATCGTATCCTGATTTTCAAGGAATATTAAAATATGATGGAATAAAATTTCCAATAACGTTACATGATATTCCTAAATTTGAGATCATGAATGATTTATCAATCAATGTATATAGTTTTGATAATAATAAAAAATGTGAAATAGCACCAGTGTATTTAAGTAAGCTTCAAACATCAAAACCTACTATTCATTTACTTATAATAAATAGTGAATTATTGACTGATGAACCAATTTTTCATTTTGCTTGTATACAAAATTTATCACGACTTGTTAGTAAACAAATTTCAAAAACCAAGTGTAAAAAGTGGTTATGTGATCGTTGTCTCTGTCATTTTAAATTTCAAAATTCATTTGAAAAACATTTAAAAGACTGTGAAAATAATAATAAAGTGAGGATGATTTTACCAGAAGAAGGTGAAAATATATTGAAATTTAAAAATCATCGATTTAAAATACCAGCACCATTTGTCATCTACGCAGATCTTGAATGTATACTAGAACCTGAAGAAAATGAATCAGAAAATCACATACCATACAGTGCTGCATATTATTTCCACTGTACATATAATAATTCTTTATCAGAATTTATGACTTGTCGTGATCCTAATTGTATAGAGTGGTTCATTAAAGAACTTCAAAAAAGAACAAAACAAGTAAATGATATTTTAAATAATCCAATTCCAATGGAGCCACTTACTCAAGAACAAATTTTGAATTTTCAAACAGCTCAAATATGTCATATTTGTGAAAATGAATTTTTTTCTACAGACATTAAGCATCGTGATCACTGTCACTTCACAGGTCATTATCGTGGAGCAGCTCATTCTGCATGTAATGTCAACTATACTGATTCACATACGATACCAGTAGTGTTTCATAACCTCTCAGGTTATGATTCACACTTTTTTTTGAAACCTCTCGCAAACATGTTTGAGGGTTCAATGAAAATTTTACCTATAAATAAAGAGAAGTATATATCATTTACAAAAGAAGTCAAGTATCCATGTTCAAATGAAAAAGGTAGCCGACTAATAAATTTAAGATTTATTGACTCATACAGATTTATGGCAGCTAGTCTTGATAAATTGGCTTCAAACTTAGCTGATTGTGATAAAAAAATTACTAAACAATACTGTGAAAGCACAGAAAAATTTCAATTATTAAAAAGAAAAGGAGTATTTCCATATGAATACATCAATAGCTGGGATAGATTAGAAGATATCAAACTTCCATCAATTGATCAATTTTATTCGAGATTAAATAATAGCAATATTTCAAGTGATGACTATGAACATGCTCAAATAGTTTGGGATAAATTTGGAATTAAAACACTTGGTGACTATTCAGATTTATACTTACGTACAGATGTTTTATTATTAGCCGATATTTTTGAAAATTTCCGTAAAAACTGTTTATCATCATATAACTTGGATCCACTTCATTATTATACAACTCCAGGATTCTCATGGGATTGTATGTTGAAATGTACTGAGGTAAAATTAGAACTATTAACGGATGCAGAACAACTCTTATTTATTGAAAAAGGTATACGAGGTGGAGTGGCTGTGTGTCCAAATCGATATGCAAAAGCCAACAATCCATACATGGGTAATGAGTATGATACAACCAAAGATGACTCGTACCTCATGTACTTTGATGTCAATAATTTATATGGAATGGCAATGTCACAATATCTTCCATACGGTGGTTTTGAATGGTATAATAATAAATTGTCTTTAGAAGACATTTTATCAACACCTGACGACTCTACTATAGGCTATATTTATGAAGTTGATTTAGAATATCCTGAAGAATTATATGAACTCCACAAAGATCTTCCATTGTGCCCAGAACACAAAATACCACCTAATTCCAGACAATGGAAACTAATGACAACTTTTTATCCAAAGGATAAATATATTATTCATTATAAAAATCTCAAGCAGTACTTAAAACTTGGAATGAAATTATTAAAAATTCATCGAGTTCTTAAATTTAATCAATCGCCTTGGTTAAAAAAGTATATAGATTTAAATACGAAAAGAAGACAAGAAGCAACAACTCAATTTGAAAAAGATTATTATAAACTTTTGAATAACGCTGTATATGGAAAATGTATTGAAAATGTAAGAAAACAAAGAGATGTCAAAATGGTTACTAAATGGGACAATAGATATGGTGCTAAATATTACATTCAACAACCAAATTTTCATAGTCTTACAGTATTTGGAGAAGATATTGTAATTATTGAAATGAATCGAACGAAAATTCATTTTAATAAACCCGTTTATGTAGGATTTTCCATACTTGATATATCAAAAACATGTTTATATGATTTTCATTATAATTATATAAAATCTAGTTTCGGTAATAACGCAAAATTATTGTATCATGATACAGATAGTTTGTTATATAATTTTAATTTTAATATTTATGAGGAAATGAAAAAAAATTTAGATAAATTTGATACTTCTGATTATCCTCAGAATAATATATTTGAAATGCCTCGTGTAAATAAAAAAGTACTCGGATTGATGAAAGATGAAAGCTGTGGAAAAATCATAACGGAATTTATTGGTTTAAGGGCTAAACTTTATACATTCCGTGTCCTCGGAGAAGAAAAAGATGCTAAAAAAGCCAAAGGTGTGAAAGGTTCAACTCTAAAAGAAATTACTTTTAATGATTATAAAAATTGTCTTTTTGAGCATGAAATATTAACAAAAACTCAGTATTTAGTTAGAAGTAAAAAACATAAAGTAAATACAATTGCACAAAGAAAAATAGCTTTAAGTTGGTTAGATGATAAGAGACAATTGTTACCAAATACTACGGATACTGTACCATGGGGTTATAAAATAAAAAGATAATAAAAAAATATTTTTAACAAGTTTTATTTTATTTAAAAAAAAAAAAAAAACATTCATTTTATTTTTTATTTATTTTTTTACAGATCTGATTTATTTATCCAACTATTATGTGTATCATCGAAACCTAACCATTTTACAAATAATTTATTGCCACGTTTTTTTAAAATTTTTTCAACTAAATAAATATCTGGATATTTAACTTTAGTTAACTCTTCTTCGTAGAATCCTCCTTCAATTGGATTATTTTTATAATCTGTAAGTTTATATGTCACTGGATCTGTATATTTCACTTCATTGATTGTAAATATTTCTGTAGTAAAGTTTGGCGTATAACCTTTTTCAAAAACAGTTTTATATTTACTTATCCGAACTTTATCACCAATCTTGAATTTATTTGTAATATTACGATTTTGTTGAAATTTTTTATAAATATTTCTTAATAATTGTTTCTCATTTTCTTTAGTAACATCAATTGGTTTCATCTTTATTGTTCTATGTTTTGAATTATTATAATTTTCAAGCAAAGTGGGTAAAATTTCTAACCATTTGTAGCTTCCTTGATAAGTAAATTTTTCCCACATTTTATTTTTTAGTGTTCTATTGAAGCGCTCAACAATTGATGCTTTTAGATTACTGTATGTTGAGTACATATTTATTTTATATTTTTGCATAAGACCTTCAAATTCTTTATTATAAAATTCTTTCCCTTGATCAACATGTATATTTTTTGGAAAACGTCCTTCTTCGAATACAGATTTCATTGCTGCTGTAACATCTTTGCCAGTCTTTGATTTTATTGGTATAGCCCAAGCAAATTTCGAAAATGTATCAATGATTGTAAGCAAATATTTGAATTTTTTATTAACTGAAGCGTAAGCTTGCATATCAACAAGATCTGCTTGCCAAGATTCATCTAGTCCTCTGATATCAACATGACGACGAGGATAATTTCTTCGAGCCTGTTTATGAAGCTCATGAGCAACTACGGCTTTTTGATGATCCATTTAATTGTAATTACAATACACATAAATTAAATAAATTTTTTACGATTATTCATAAACTTTTGATTTGGAGGGATCTTCAAATTTGAGTAGTCTAGAATCCAATTGTTTGATATATTCCAAATTTGTAGTGACAAGTTCTTGTGTTTTTTCAGTTTCAAGACGATAATTCTTAATGAATCCTTCAAATTCACTACGAAGAGAATTAGCTATCAATAAGCTGTCATCAATTTCATTCCGTAGAGACTTAGTTATTTCATACAAGATTCTTACTTCTTCTTTTACAATTTCTCTAGTAGTTTTTACGGAAGTTGCATCAGTTAACTCTAATGAGTCTGCAATATTACACAATCGTTTATTATTTATATCATAATGTCCATCTGATGTTCGTTTAAAACCATCACCTGGAGGACCTCGAACACTTTGTACAAGCTTTTTTGATTGTCGTCCAAAAATATCTATGCTCATTTTGACTGCTAGTAAGCAACTGAGCTCAAATCGTATGTACACATGAATTAATAGATGATTCCAGCTTCTTTCAATTCTTCAATAATAGAAATAATTTCATTAGTATGACTTGGATTGCCAGCTGATTGAGAAGCTAATAATAGTCGAAGACGATCAACAAGTTCGTTTGGATCATTCCAGTAGACATAATCAAACTTGCTTTTATTTGTCATTTTATAATTAGGCAAGGATTCACCAGTTTTTGTTAATGAATTGATGAATGGTAAAATGTATTTTTCGTATTTATGAGATTTCTCTTCTCTAAATGCTTCCTCGGGTTTAAAAAATTTATGATGAGCGTTTGTAGATTTGATTATATTTATGAAATTTTCTTCATCTCCAACAGTTACTAATGATTCATTTATGTTTTTATTAAAAAGAAGCTCCAACAAGCCTGGAGTCTCAATATAAGTGTTGTTTCCAACTGAAATTTGTTTATCACTGAAATTTATTTTTTGATCTCCAAATAACAATTCATTATTTTTATTTTTGCGTACTTGATATCCTGTTTGATTTTTTTGATGATCAAGCCTTTTCATATACTTTTCAGTACTTAGCGGAGAAAAAGTTAAATTTTGTTTTGTAGGAATCGGAGATGATGTTAATATACTCTGATCAAATAAAGACTTTTTTATAAATGTATCATCAAAATTCTGTAATGTTTCTTCCGAATCATCATATTCTTCGTCTTTTACAGGATTTACTTGAGCTTCATCTTTTATATCTTTTTTAATATCACTTATATTTGTTTGATTTATCAATTTTTCCAAAGGTGTAACGATAGGTTTAAAAACATCATTTGTATATTTATCAGAAGCCTCTTGTCCCATTTTCAACATTTTATGTTTACGTCGTATTGCATCGCTAGCTTTTGCAATCTGAGACAAAATATTTTTTTGTTCATCGAAAGTTTTACTTGCCATGTTTATCCCTTCACAATCACTGTTGAACTATTATTATTTAACAAGTTCTTTTGAATTTATAGCTACAAAACAATCATAACCTTTTCGATATCGGCCATTATTCATATCACTGTCCTTGTCAATAACAATAAATCCATGTTTATCATTATCCCAACAAGCTAAACATAAATTTCTAAATTGTGCAAAAGACATATCAGTATTCACATGATCATTATAAATATGTTTTAGATTCATTTCATCCTGTCGGAAAAGTACGAGAAAGTTTGCATTATCTCGAACTAAATGTTTTGGTATACGTGCATAAGTTTGTGAAAGATAAAAACAATCGACATTTTGATGACGTCCCATACAAAAAAAAGCTTTAATATTATCTTGTTTTTCACACATAACATCATCAAAAATCATAATCGAATTTGGTTGTGCATGTTGAGGATCAATTACACTTTCATTTTCATTGAATGGATGATAGCCTATACATTCCGTAGATTCAAGTAATTTTTCCAAGAATTGATATTTTGGTTGATTTAATGATTTTGAATAAACATATACATTTTCAAATCGCAACCCATTTGGATGAGTAATAATAGCTAACAAAGCATTTGTTTTCCCACAATTAGATGGACCACAAAAAATTCCTCGCACACTGTTCGGTAAAAGTATCCCGTGTCGTTTCTGATTTTTTTTATTAGAACTTTTTTGAACGATATTGTCAAAGTTAATTACTGGTAATTTTACACTTTGCTCTGCAAACTCCATGATTACGACTGAATATTTTCCTATAAATATCAAGTTTTTATAGTTTTCGATTTCAGTCTTAAAAACACTATGATCGTGCACAGACGTCAGAAAAAAAGTGGTAAAGGTTTTATTAATACTTTAATCAATAAACTCCCTATAGAACTTCACGTATGAAGTATCAAATAAAAACTTGATACATTTCAAGATTTCTCCTGTACACGTGATCAACCACTCTTCCTAGCGGAGGAGTTGGTTCTTCGACTCTAACGTCTGGGATTGATCCAGTTAACGAAGTCGCGCGTCGGTCGGGTTTCTTAGCCCTCGCTTTGGAACGTGGTCCCATAGCGTCCAACCGTTCTTCGATTATTTGCACACTGGCCATCAATCTCTGTAACGTGGAGTAGATGAACGTGAGCCCAGGAATCTCAGGTTTTTCACCGAAATCTCCTGTATCGAGAACTACCTCGGGAGCGTCTTCTGGTTTCTGGCCAGAAGTACCAGGCTTACTTTCATCAGCCATAATTCCAACGAGAGTTAGTTTTTAATGAGCTGTGATCGAGATCACTGCAGTCATAAAACTGTGACTTTCGTTGCTCGAGATCGGCCTTTTATACCCAACTTGGAGTAGTGGGAGTTCTGATCCCTACTCCATGTTGCGTATTGCCCGATAGCGCATCATTCCCTGGAGGGGTATGATGTCCGAGATCGCATCTTTTCCCCTCATGGGGCAGACGCCGAGATCGTATCTTGTCTCCCTCATGAGATAGATACCGAGAACGCATCTTATTCTTCAAAACAGAACAGATGCCGTGATCGCACCTTATCCCTTTCTTGGGGACAGATGCCGTGCTTGCATCTTTCCAGTGAAAGATGCTAGCCTTCTCTTTTCAGAGACAATGTATTGGGCTAAACCCTCCGTACATTGGCGGATTCGATCGGATGATCGACGGGAACGAGAGACAAAGACGACCAATATTGGATCCGAGTCCCTCCGTGAGCTTGAACGAGAGCGAATGGATAAGAATCCATTCCGAAAACACAAAGACGAGAACGACTTAACTCTAACCTGAAAAGATGACGGGTGAATTAAGAACACGGGAACAAGTAGTTTAGAAAAATAAATAATAAATCTTTATTCAATCTTTATTATTATTCTTCTTCTTCCTTTTGGGCTTGGCCTTGACCTCCGACTGGGTGGCTGTTGAACGTTGTACGTTGGCGCCCAATGCGGCCACGTACGGTCCTTCGGCCTTCCAGCCATCCTGGCACTTGGGACAAGTCCTCAGGGTGACCCCCCTTCTACCGCAACGTTTGCAAAATCCACCAACTACAGGAGGTAGTGGACAAGCAGCGTAGCGATGTCCAGGAGCGCGACAGTTGTAGCATAAGAATTCCTTCACTATTCTTACAACTGACGCCTCACGTATTGGCTGGCTACCAAAGCTGGTCTCGGGAGCGTCGAGTGGTCCAACTGCAGGAGGTGGTGGAGCTTGGTTAGCTTTTATCATCCTCCGATGATGTTCCTCCTGCGTATAGCGCCTACTTCCTCCAAAACTTAGTATCTCCAGATCCAAGGTTCCAGAGATACCGGGTGATGGAGTCCGTGGATCGATCGTCCGACTTGCCTCTGAACCACTTGATGATTCAACATCATCAAGATGGCTCTTCTTGGCTGTGGTGTTAACCACGTCGTCCTCCCGACCACGTTTCATCGCCTCTTGGACTTTCAACCACAGGCCAGGGTCGCTTTGAAGAGCGTGAATGATGGAATCAGCTTGCTGACCTTCGAATCCAAATGGGGAGTAGCCTCCACTTGGACTCGGCGGAACAGAACTTGCCGATGAAGTGCTCCTATATGAGGTGACGGAACGTCTTCTCATAGCCCGAGCAACTTCCTGGTCCATCTCCACGGGCTTTGAACAGCTTCCCCCGGGAGCGGTACTGGGTACCACGGTAACTGATGGTGTTTCCACCATCACGGTAACAGACGGAGTTTCCTCTGTCTCGAGAACAGAAGACCTATCGGTCTCCTCGTGAACGGAGCATTCCGAATCAAAAATTGATTCGACCGGGGATACCCCCTGTGTGTCAGCAGAAGCTGACACTTCAACCGTATCGAACTGCTGGATCGGCTTGATTGGTGATGCAGGAAAAGGAGGAATTAATTCCTTCGTTGTCCAAGACTGAACATCCCGCATCACGGCCTCAAGTGTCTCCTCCGTCGGTTTTCCCAGATCAACACTGGGTCCACTTTCGGGCAGCGATCCGGCTGTTTTTGGCTGGACATCAGTTCCAGGAGGAGACACATTCTCAACCCCTGGTTCGTCGTCCTGAGTCCAATCCATTACTGAATTGGTCTCGCCAAACGAGAGCGATTCAGATTGCTCTGAATCACCACCAAAAATAGCTTTGACTTCCTTACGGCTTGTCATCGCACAATTCCAAAAATCCTTCTTTGAGCTACTTGATAGAGCAGTCAGAGAAGAATGAGCTACTGTTCGAATTGTAGCCCCTTATATACCCAGAGAAAAGTTTGCTATTGGTCCGTTCATTTCCTACTCCTTTTCTGACTTCTGCGCACCCTAAATCATTAGTTATAGACATGGCGAGAGAACTGGCCAAAGGTAACAACGAGGATTTCTCACCAACCTCCTCTCTTACCGTCAGGTGGGAGCCAGCTGATTCTATCGGCAACCAACAACCGGGGAATTTATGACGGGAGCAACGGTCAATAAATGACCATTCGGTAGCGGCCTAACTCAGTAAGAAATGGTAGAGGGGCGCGGTCCACCAAGTACTGTCGATAACAACGAGAGCTTGTCATACATCATACTTACGTATTTTGTATAAGACACGGGAACGTGATGATGTCCTTCACGGGCTAGACATCATCACCGAGAACATCCTTGACTTCAGGTTAAATCCCTTGCTTAACCTTCCGTCCACCGAGATCGAGAGATTCATGCCCCGCAAGGCCTTACAGAATCATCTCCAGGTCTCCTACACACCTAGTGCACCAGGTAGCTGGAGGTAGTGGCCACCATAAAATTGCCTCGCAAGGACTTACCCAAAAAAGCCACTACTCAACCAGCACCTAGTGTATAGGTTACCCTGGCATAGGGTATCCTCACTTAGTGCGAGAGAGATAGCTTTCACCAGGTCTTGCCTATGCAACAAGGCAACGACATGGTGATCGCTTACGAGAGCGTGCACCAGCACCAGGTCCGCCAGCTAGCTTCCATCGAAGCCAGGAGGCAGGAGCCCTGGCCAGCTCGAGAGCCGGCCAACGACTGACTAAATTGTCAGCCGTTAGCTCTTATATACGGATCGTCTCCCTACTCTCCGTTTCTCCCACTCCTCACCGTCTGCGCGCACACCCTTGATGCGGCTCTCTAGTGGGGACGTGTCGGAGTAGGGGAGATTCTCTATTGCAATCAGGGTGACCATCTGATGTAAACTATTTAGTTATTTCCCTAGTCACTCAACATTTGGGCCACAGATGGTAACACCGAAACCGCTCGTAATAAAGCTGTATTACTTATCTTCCAGCCAACACTAAATTCCCATGTGTATCGGCCGATAAGCATCTACGGAACGTAATTATCATAAATGATAATTACCGATAACACGAGAAATGCCAATTCTCGTTACAATATATATAGGACACTGGTTCGAACCCAGCTCGGAGAAATATTTTTTTATTATATATATATATAATTATATTATTTTAACAGATTATTTAAATCTTGTTTTTAATATCATCTTACTTAGAAAATAGTATTATAATTAAACGTAGTATTAATTAACCTTTTTTTGTTATAATTTAACGATCACAGTTTTGATTAATAAAATAATTAATAATTATTTAAATAAACAAAAACTTTGTACTTGAGGTACTTTGTACTTTGTACACTCGTTGTTTACCTTACATATAGAAAAATATTGTAACTGAATTTAAGACTAATCAAAGTATTGTTACTACATCTGTTTTGGTCAACAAAAAAGTTGTAATAATAAATGAAAAGAAACAAAAATAAAAAAAAAAAACTACCCAGATAAAATCTACTGTTATCATCTTGACCATAATAGTAAAACAACTAAAACATTTTTTTTTTTTTTTTTTTTTTTTGACGAATCTATCTCAGTGCTAATTAAGATAAAAAAAAATAATAATATAAACTAGTTTTGAAAATTTCGTTGTGTCAGCACTTTTTCTATTAGTTCCCTTGAACATTTCACCTGTTCAAGAACTTCTTTTTGTAATTCCATTCTTTGGCTGTGTCGACGTTCTCGATTTTCTTGTGTAATTTTTTTAAATTCGAGCATACGGTCAGCAGCAGATGATTTATTTTTCTTTTCAACTGGTTCTAAGTCATTTTTACCAGGACACAATATTGAAGTAGCACCATATAATGATGATGCTTTATACTTTGGATTTATGTTGGGTTTATCATGAAACATATCTTTAAACTCTTCATAAAATTCGAAGTCAATTGGTGCAGTACCACTACATTTGTCACCCATGTTATCATTTTTTTCTATATATTTAGATCTTAATTCATAAAAATGAGGTTTACATTGAGTAGCTGTATAAATAAAACCATCATTTTCCATTTGATGAGCTACCATTTGCCAAGCTACTGCATTACGAATTTTTGTACTATTAAAATTTGGTATATTTTGTTTATACCAAAAAATTAAGTTTAATGAGCTTTCTCTTGGCCAAACTGCTCTTGCATTACCCATACTATCATTTTTGATGTTATTTTTACGTGCAATTGAATGACATACTGCTGGAGACATATCAGATGAAGAGGTGAAATCACTTGAATCCAGAAACTCATAGTTTTTATACATTTCATCATTTTCAAAATTGTCACTTAAATCAACTATTGAAGTATGTGTCTTGACACTTGAACCAAGTGGTTTGCTACATGTTAATGTATCTGTTAAATATATAAAAAATAAAAAATTATTATTGGCATCTTTCCAATTATTTGAAATGATAAAAAAAATAATTTATAGCATTACCTCGTGTAGGTTTTATCAATGAAGGACAAGTATTTTTATTGAAATTTGAAGAAAGTGATTTGTGTGATTCTGGTGAACTTGAATGAGTTGATGCACGTGATAAAACTGAAGTATGTGTCTTGACAGTTGATGCAAGTGGTTTGTTACATGTTGATGTATCTGTTAAATACATAAAACATAAAAAAAATATAATAATTACTATTTTTTCAATTCATTTGAATTAAAAAAAAAACATAACCATACCTGGAGTTGTTGGTACAAAGTTAAACATAGATTTAACTTCTTCGCTCAAATCATATATTTCCACTGTTTCATCTAATTGTTGAAAGAGTATTTTATATTAAAAAATTAATATTTGAAAATACTTAATTGTTATTTTAAAAAAAATTTGTTTATCTCCTACACACCTAGTGCACCAGGTAGCTGGAGGTAGTGGCCACCATAAAATTGCCTCGCAAGGACTTACCCAAAAAAGCCACTACTCAACCAGCACCTAGTGTATAGGTTACCCTGGCATAGGGTATCCTCACTTAGTGCGAGAGAGATAGCTGTCACCAGGTCTTGCCTATGCAACAAGGCAACGACATGGTGATCGCTTACGAGAGCGTGCACCAGCACCAGGTCCGCCAGCTAGCTTCCATCGAAGCCAGGAGGCAGGAGCCCTGGCCAGCTCGAGAGCCGGCCAACGACTGACTAAATTGTCAGCCGTTAGCTCTTATATACGGATCGTCTCCCTACTCTCCGTTTCTCCCACTCCTCACCGTCTGCGCGCACACCCTTGATGCGGCTCTCTAGTGGGGACGTGTCGGAGTAGGGGAGATTCTCTATTGCAATCAGGGTGACCATCTGATGTAAACTATTTAGTTATTTCCCTAGTCACTCAACATTTGGGCCACAGATGGTAACACCGAAACCGCTCGTAATAAAGCTGTATTACTTATCTTCCAGCCAACACTAAATTCCCATGTGTATCGGCCGATAAGCATCTACGGAACGTAATTATCATAAATGATAATTACCGATAACACGAGAAATGCCAATTCTCGTTACAATATATATAGGACACTGGTTCGAACCCAGCTCGGAGAAATATTTTTTTATTATATATATATATTCTTCTATACCAACTGATGAAAAAAAGAAAATCATTTCTGTTTAACCTACCTGGCCGTACCCCTCTGACGTCCCCGATCTACCTTTCCCCTGACTACCGACTGGTCTAGAACTCTATCAGATACACTACTGGTAAGATATAGTAAGGTAAGATCTGTTCCCTCGACTTCTCAGAATTATACTTTGAATTTTTTTTCTAGTTCATTGACATAAAATGAGGATCCTGAATTTTTTTTTAGAAGTTATAACCCCTTCTGTGAGGGTGTTTTTTTCCAGCCCGTTTTTTTCTAAATATGACTTACCCACTTACCTACCTTCTTTGAAAATATTTTTTTTTTCTAAAATACTTTTCTCATGACAGTCAACATTATTATATTGAGGATATTCTTGGAATTTTGAAGTTTTCAAAACTTAAAAATGAAAATCTACGCAAATCATCATGACATTTTTTATTTCAATTTTTTGATTTTGGATATAAATCAATGATAAAATTCCGAAAATTTTCAAAATTTTATCGAATCTAAAAATCAAAAAAACAACATATTTATTATATATGTAAAAGTCGAGGCTCACTTTTTAATTAATAAAATGGTATAGGCTGCCATGACAGGAATTTTTCTGAATAAAAAAAATTTTTTAAGAAAAGAACAGTTTGGCAGTCAGTAAAATTTTTTTTGTAAATAATTTTTTTTTCTAAAATACTTTTCTCATGACAATCAACATTATTATATTAAGGATATTCTTAAAATTATGAAGTTTTTAAAACTTAAAAATAAAAATCTACGCAAATTATCAAGACATTTTTCATTTTAATTTTTTGATTTTAGATATAAATCGATGATAAAATTCCGAAAATTTTCAAAATTTTCACGAATTTGAATATTAAAAAAGTCGAGGCTCACTTTTTAATTAATAACATTATTGGCTGTCATGACATGAATTTTTCAGAAAAAAAAAATTTTTTTAAGAAATGAACAGTTTTGCAGTCAGTAAAATTCAGAAAAAAAGCGGTGGAAACATCCTCAAGCAATAGTTGGAAAATTCCAGAGAATAGTTAGGATCTTCATTTTATCTCAGTGAATTCAAAAATGGATACAAAGTTTAATTCCAGTGAGGTTGCCTCCGAAAGATAGAGGAATACTATTATTTACGTTGAGAGGGCCTGTATACTCCAATTCGTTGCGGAAAAGACGAAATTTTTCAAAAATCAATATTGAATATATTGAGTCATGGTCAAAAAAAAATCTTTAATTTTTTATATAGATTTGACGTAGCGCTTGACTTAACTTATTTCATTTTATCAACTTTTCAATTTGACAAAATCGAATAATTAATATTTATAAAGAAATATAAATATTCACATCATTATTATACTGAAATATCTGCAGTAAATGTAAAAAAAATATACATGTATATATACAGTCAACATATGATTTGAGCGAATATGTATATTATATAAATATTTATACATATAAAAATACGCATGGAATCACAATAAACTATTATATAGATTCTATTGGAGTTTTAATATTAATTAATTAAGATTTAGGGGCACAGGCAGCCTGGATTTTGCTAATTTTCAACTTTTTTAAGTTATTTTTTTTTTAATTGATAGATAATTCTTTGAAGAATTATAAAATTATAAAATGCAAAAAAATTTCATTGAGAGTTCTTCAATTAATTATTAAAAAATATTATAATTTTTTAATTGTTGCTATGCTCTGATCAATCATTTCGGTCGATTGCGCATTCTTATACTTCCTAATCCCAGCATGTATGTGTAGACGTGTATATGTGTAACAGCTTTATTTTTATAATTATTTTTATAATACTCTTAAAAAAACGTATTTACTTATTATTTAAATTGAAAAAAGTATTCGAACCTATATTTTTTGTTATATAATTCAGTCTTCAAAGTCAGGCAAAACAATTACATATTTGATTATAAACACATTTTTACACATCCATGCTAGGGTTTAGAAGTATAGGAATGCGCAATCGACCGAAATGATTGATCAGCGTACAGCAACAATTTAAAAATTATAATAACTCTTAATAATTAATTGAAGAACTCCCAATGAAATTTTTTTGCATTTTATAATTCTCCAAAAAATTATCTATCTATTTAAAAAAAAATAACTTGAAAAAGTTGAAAATTAAAAAAATCCAGGCTGCCTGCGCCCCTAAATCTTAATTAGTTAATATTAATTAAACCATCAACTCCCAAAGAAAATTAACTTCACTCCAATATTCTCCAAAAAAATTCCAATAGAATCAATATAATAGTTTATTTTGATTTGATCAACCTCAGGCTAATTAGATGCAATATTATATGTATATATTATTCGTATCACTATTTGGATGAAAACTGCATTACCGACCATCGTATATATTTATGAATAAAGTATAGATAGTGTATAGTAGGGTTTCCATTTTTTCCCTTAAGGGTGAACCACCCTTATAAATTAGAGGGTTGAAATATAGTTTATATTCGATTCTCAGTCCTAAGGAAAATCCATGAAAAATTTCAAGAGAATCGGTCAAGCGGTTTCGGAGGAGTTTGATGACAAACACCGGTACACGAGATTTTTATATATTAGATAATAAATCGATTACAGGCATATACATATTTATTATTAAAAAATTTATGATAATTTATGATCGATGGAAGGAATTCAATAAGAATATCTAAATCAATAAAAAGGGGCGTAAATGATATGAAATATGTTGTAGAAAAAAAAATTTCGTTGAACGTAGATTTAAAATTAAAAAACATAGAAATGAAAAAACAATTAGTTAAAAAAAATATAGAATCGGAAAAAATAAAAATTTTCAATGAAAATATTTTTAAAGAAAATAAAAATTTAAACGAGAGGATATTTGAATTGAATAAAGTAAACTCAACAAACAAATGGGAAATGGATGTAAGAATGGTAATAATAAAGTCCTTTGTAACGTGCTACTATTATCCAAAGTAAAAACATTAGCTTTGACTAATCTAGTCAAAGCAACTATCAAATAACGTACTGCGTACATCAATAAATATTAGTTAGTCGGATAGATAAAAATATAAAATTAGTTGATCACCGGTTAAGCTGCCGTGCGGCACTCTCTGTTAATGGTGACAATTCAATATTATAATTTATCAATAAATATATTAAAAACATTAAAATCACTTAATGAACAAATTTGATATATTCATTTAATCATCCAGCATTTTGGGCGTCGAGTTTCATCAGCGTCATCAGTAAATTGTCGGTATTGATAAATATGTAATTATATATTATTCTTAAATTATAAAATAAATTATTGTATCAAATAATGAAATAAAATTAAAATATATATAAAATACGACTAACCTAATAGTTAGGGAGCCCATCGTGCTTCTACTTACCTCATCGCATGAAATAGGTCAATTCGACTTGTCTTGGCGAGTACAATAAGCAGTTTCAGCGATTATTCCAATAAGCGATTGGACCTATTTCCACTCGTGATGCAATGAGGTAAGTTTACTTACCTCATACACCCACTTTGACCGCTGGCCACCACTTGTCTTTCTACCTAAATGGTCGGCCATTATTATTTTTGTATTCAAGGCATCAATATCAATCGATTGGACCTATTTCAAATCGTGATGCAATGAGGTAAGGTCAGTTTGACCGTTGGCCGTCACTTGTCTTTCCACCTAAATGGTCGGCCATTGTTATTTTTATATTCAGGGCATGAATACCAATCGATTGGACCTATTTCAATTCGTGATGCGATGAGGTAAGTAAAAGCACAATGGGCTCCCTAACTATAAGGTCAGTCGATACACCTTTGAAATAGAGAATCAAAATATAAAAGATGAAAACACACAACTAATCGATTTCTTAAATCAGTTTACACTAGAAAATAATAGTTTACATAAAGAAAGTGTAGAATCTAGAAAATAGATAAAGAAAATCTTTATGACCACGACATTAATCATTAAATAAAATTCATTCAGTCAATAAAAATGAGCTATCACAAAATTTTCTGTATAATACTAACGAATGACATTTAAGAAATTATGAATATATTAATAGTAGAAATAATTATTATTAAAAAATTAAAGAAGGTACAGGGCAATACAAAACAATATTAATTGTTACAAATAAACTAATCGAACCCGGTGGATCAGTCAAGGAGACTATTATTAAAGGTATACTGCTACAGACATATAACTCATTACTACGAACTAATATAAAAGAAAATAATAAACATGTTAACAGAGATTTTTCTATAAATCCACAACCATCAACCTTTGAAAATCGCGAAGCCGACTTTTACGAGTCAATTATTAAAACAAAAATTTTAAGTTAGAAATTAAAGAAATTAAAATAGTAGAAGTTAAAGATTCGAATATTTCTCTGAAAGATAAAGACATTTATTTAGAAAAAAAACGTACAGAAAAATATTAAGTTATGAAGGAAACTAAAAATGAATGTAAATAAAAAAATATTGTCAACGAAAATAAAGATACACTTACGTCTATTGAAATGGAGAGAGTGAACCAATTAATGAATAGATTTAACAAAATTTACGACGAGATAATTAAAAATAATAAATTAAATATTAACGACACAATGAATGATGAAATAAATAT